>CM055825.1:25725444-25758731 GCA_029582265.1 Zoroaster sp. YZ-2022 | reverse complement strand
ACTGTAAATCATGATATCCTTTTAAATAAGTTAGAAACATTATGATTGTGCGAGGGCCGGCCTTGGACTAATTTCAGGAGTTATATATCAAATAGAAGGCAATTTATTTCTTATAATTCTAACATTTCTTTAGAAAAACACATTAGCGAGAGTCCTCAAGGCAGTATTTCAGGTCCCTTATTGTTTATTATTTATGTCAATGATATTTGTAGTTCCTCTGATGTTGTATGTATTTTTGTTTATTTGCAGATGATACTAATTTTAATTTACAATCCACCATAATGTAGATACAGCCATTCAGAATGTCAATGTTGAACTTGTTAAAATAAGTAGATAACTTATTTCAAACAAATTATCGATTAACTTGCTTAAGACCAACTACATTATTTTTTATCCACGGCATAACATAAATATCAGGCTACCAGTCTCCCTCAGTTTTGATGGTACTGAACTAAAACAAGTCAAGACTACTATTTTTCTTAGACTTTGTATGAACGAACATCTCACCTGGAAATAATAATCATATTGAAGGGTATTATGTAGCAAATTTCAAAAATTTTTACAGGTGTTATGAACCGTTTCAAGCACACTTTGTACCTAGAAATATTCTTTTAACACTATATAATTCCTTTATTCTTTCATACCCCTGAATTATAGATCTACCTTGCCTTTGGGGAGATCATCAGCTATACATGGTATCAACAAAAATTTTGAATTACAGAAAAGCTGTTCGTATTGTAAATAATGCAGGTTATCTTGATCATACCACTCCTTTATTTGCCAAACAATATTCTGAAACCAGATGAATGATCTTTATCACACCTACCGACTGGGTGTATTTAATGTACAAGTAATGCTCACAACATACTTCCACAAAATTGGAAAATCACTCATTTTCGTTTAGTTCTTCTGTTCACTCCATACACAGAACACGTAGTTCGTCTAAAGAGTAATAATAATAATAATAATAATAATAATAATAATAATAATAATATGTGGATTTATATAGCGCGTATCCACCCAACTAAGTGGTGCTCAAGGCGCATTATATTATTATCCTACTGCTCATAAGGAAACTCATAAAGGCTCGCCATAAATCATTCCTGAAACCATCTCAGCTCCTAGGGAGTATACAGCTCAATTGCTGCCATTTCTAGTGCTGCATATAGGAGGCAAACCAACTCTGCCTTCACAGGTACCCATTTAACCCCCTGGGTGGAGAGAAGCAATTATGATTAAGTGTCTTGCTCAAGGACACAAGTGTCACGGCCGTGATTCCGAACCCACATTATATCGTTGCTAACACACCAGAACTTGAATCCGGTAGCTAGACCGCTCGGCCACGACACCCCAGGTAATAATATATTTGTGAGACATAATAGAACTTTTTGTTTTATAACAGTCCATTCCAACGTAGTTCCTACTGTTGTTTATTGCAGGAATCCTCCATTACTAAGAAAAATTGAGTATCACACATCCTTTTCATGTTTACCAACTCACACCTCTTATGTGCTTGGACAAACAGTGGCTTTTAATCCTTTATCTGAGTGACAGGCGATATGTAGCCGGTACTACTTTTAACCACTGAAGCGTGAAGACTGATCTACCAGCACAAGCCACTGTATTTATTTCCTAGTGCATGTATTGTGCAAGGGTTGAGGCACATTTTGTATTATTATGGTGGGTGGTTTAAATCTTTTCCAAGTTCACCTATTAATGTAGTAGAAAGTTGAGGTAGCAACCATGAAGATATTTATTTAGAGTTGTGGCTTAGTTCCAGAGTCCATTAAACAGCCGCCATAACTTATGGTTTCGACAACGAAACAGGATTCAAAGATCCATGTTTGTATAGCCTATGATTATTATTAGAAGTACTGTATAAGCATTTGCCTAAATAAATAAGTCGTTTTATTTACATGAAATAAAAAAAACACATCGGGCGCACGTTTTCCCCATGGTTCAACACGTCGAAGAGTTTCGCTGTGCTGGTCGGGCGGCAATTTAGACCGGGAATATTATTTCTCAGCGTGGTTGGGCCTGGTATTTTTTTACCCAGCGGTTCCGGCAGTTTCCCTAGAAAATAAAAAACGGGATAACGGTCGCTACAGGTATTTTTCATGTTTTTTACACTCAACTTGCAAATACGACCCTGATTTTTTCCTACGATAATGTGAATTGACACTCGTTTAAGACTCCTTTACCATTCAGTTAAAAATGTAAAAAATAAAACACATTTGTGAACTATTTCTGTGATTTTTAATCGGCAACACTCCGATGTTTTCAGAGATGTCCCAGAAATTCAAAAGACCACTGAAAGTAAACAGGATGCTTAGCAGAGTTAGCCCAATGAATTGAACAATAGAGTGTCCAGAGAGTAAGTTTGGCTCACCGATTTCAATAGACCATTGAATACTATTACACTAGCAGACTGAATAGGATGCTTGGCTGTGATAGTAATTACTAATGAAAAGAACACTATTATGTTGGAGGTTGCAACTTAATAAGCAATAGACGCGTCTTCAAGTTTATTGCCCTTTACAGTAGCAACGTGTGTTCAAAAAGCAAGCTTCAACAGAGGTTTCCATGGAGAGAATGCCGCAAGACACGTTGTTTGTCGAACTGGTGGGGGGATCCCTGTTCTGACAAAAAAATATGTAACAATATTAAAGTGAACATTTAACAAACTGACATTCTGCAGGGTACTATCGGACATTAATAAAAACAAAACAAATTGGCCAGACCCCACCTGCAATTTGTTTGGGATCCGCCCTGCTAATAAATACTCATGGATCCATTAAACAGCCGCCATAACTTATAGTTTTCGACAACGAAACAGGATTCAAAGATCCATGTTTGTATAGCCTATGATTATTATTAGAAGTACTGTATAAGCATTTGCCTAAATAAGTCGTTTTATTTACATGAAATTAAAAACATCAGGCGCACGTTTTCCCCATGGTTCAACGCGTCGAAGAGTTTCGCTGTGCTGGTCTGGCGGCAATTTAGGCCGGGAATATTATTTCTCAGCAGGGGCTGGGCCTGGTATTTTTGCCAGCGGTTCCGGCAGTTTCCATAGAAATAAAAAACGGTATAACGGTCGCTACAGGTATTTTGCACGTATTTTACACTCAACTTGCAAATACGACCCTGATGTTTTTATACGTGTCGTTAGCTAAAAATCATGAAAGACAGACGCTGGACAATAATCGTTTGGTATAAAAACAAATACTGTGGCCCCGATGCAATTATATTTTCTGCAGTCGAAATTGCCACTGTCCTAGTGATATCTAATAGGTAAACTTGTCCCATTAGATATCATTACGACAATGCAAATTCAGACTGCGAAAGGAAAAAAACAGGGGCCACAGTATTTTTAATAATTATGCAAACCATTATCAGGCCTGGAATTTCATCATTTTAGGGCAAGGCCACTTTATTTGGCCTTCGATGAGGAACAAATTTTAAGGGCACCAAAGCCAAGGAAGGGCACCAAGGCCAAAGTAAAAAAGAAAAAAGGGCACCAAGGCCATGTTTTTGGTAACTTAAAGAAACAAGAAAAATTTAAGCACAAATCAATTTTTAGGTGTACAGTACATGTATTTCCATTTTTTTTTCACCAATCTCCTTTCTCAGATTTAAACAATTTGTATTAACAGTATTTCACATTAAATGAATGTATTTAATGTATTTAATGTCAATATAATCACCCCATGGGACGATCTCTACTGGCAACATTCACAAGTTTCTTTTCGTGACGCGCAAGCATACAGTACAACTGATGAGCGATAGGAGCTGCCTTGTTTAATGATGCTACTCCCACCAAAATAATTGAGCGCAATACTATTTATTGAATTTTCAGAGGGGCAACGTTACAAATTCCATTGCAGATGCTTGATAAAGTTACGTATTGTAGTCGAAAGTTTGGCCTTCCGTGGCTGGGATCGAAAGTAAGGCCGTTTCCGAATTTGGCGGCTACGGCTGTGGCTGCGTCAGCATCCGCTGCAACATAGGCTGCCCTGAGCAACGCTCATATACAGTACAACCCACAAGTTGCTTCAAAAATGCTTCAAAAACACGCGGGGAACGGGAACGTGCCGTGTATTGCGAGTGCTTTCAACGGGGCCCACGTAAAATTGCAGTGGAAAAACGTGCACTCGCAACAACAATTTTTAATTCCATGACAAGAAAGTTGTAGATTTTTCTTTATATATGACAAATAAAATAACTGAATTAATTATATACGTCACCCCCTAAATTGTGTTAAGTAATTATATTATTAAACATAATATAAATATACAATGTTGTGGGATGGTTGGCTGCCAGGTCAACCAAATTTGCCACATTTTGTTCGTGTTCACTCCATATTCATAATATTCTTCATTAAACAAATTATATTAATTATAAATTGAAATAAATATTTTTAGGGTGACGGGGAGTTTCTTTTGCTGTTACATGTGAGGCCTATGTATATATTATATATTGATGCAGTCGTTGGAAGGCACTCGGACAAGCTCACTGCAGTCTAGTTAACACGTGCGTGCAATGCCCTATATGCATAGCGCGTAACAATTTTCTATTGGTCGAACGACCAACTGTACGTCATCATACAACCAATAGAAATATTCGGTACGCGGTATATGCAATGCCTATAGCGCGTAAACTGTTCTTATTGGTCCGAACGAACATATACATTGTCATACAACCAATACAAATATTCGTTAAGCGATTTGGATCATGTCACTCACACAATGTTAACGTTAACATAGGCTTCGTGCGTGTGATGCTGCTCGCATGTAGATATGTGCGGGGACCTGGCGTGAGTCGTGGCTCTGGCCGGCTGCGCTGCATTACCGTGGAAGTCTCACGCATACATGTACATGTATATTCAAACATTGGGGTCCAGTGATTTTATTTTCCTTTGATCTGATGGCAATTTTGAATTGCAGAAAAAATTGCATTCCGCCGCGTACCCCCCTCCCCCACCGATCAAAACAATAAACGCTTTGGCCTATTTTGCTACAGCGCCATGTGTAGGCGCGCAGTTAAATCACCTACCATGCCTATGCTCGCTGTTGAGTGTGGTGCGTACGCAGGCATATTTAAAACCTACGCCTGAAAAAAGTAGGACAATGTTGCTCACTATTTTCGTTCAACTTCGTTAAAACTATATGACCAACATAAATAAATATACCCAACGACCTTTATTGACGACTATAATCGATGTTTTTAATATTAGACTCATTATTGCAAAACCCTAATAAGTAAGCATCAACCTTAGTAAATATCCATTCGCACGCAACGCTGGCATTTTCACGGCCGTTGAGTTACCGTGTGCCGTACGTTCCTCAGCTCATACTTGGTCCTTTTGAGGATTAAACAATGAAACTATGATAACTTTTGTCAAAAGAATGAAAATACAAGAATGGAATCCGAAAACTAATGCCTTCTATGTGATATTTTTCTCTGCAAACTCACAGCCAGCCGGTGTACATTTCCAGTTACCGCAGGATTAGCTATCTAATCTGATAAGTGTATTGACACAGTAAACACACTTAAAAATTTGCATTGAAAAGGATGTGTGATTTCCGAGTTTGGGGCCTCAAACTCGGAAAGTTTCTAATAGAGCTATCCATAATTGCCAAAATTCAAAAAATCGATCATCCAAAAATTGATTACTTATAGATTGTTAAGTCATTTTACACATTGTACCGAGTCTCACTCTTAAATGTATTGTCCTGTCTTTGTCCGTATGTTGTTGTTTTAAAGTCTTGTCCTGTCCTAGGAAAAGTTTGGTAGCTAAATTATATGCAGTATACACATTGTAAACTCATATATATTAATTTCTACGGATATGGAATAAATGTCGAATTGATTTGATTTGAATTAAAGGGAACGCCCAACCCAATTGGAGCTTACCCTGGGAGTAAGGGTGAAAGAAAGGAGATTGGAGCATCAGACATGCAGTGAGCAGTCAATCCTGGTAATGTGATTTTTGACAATAAAATCATCAGATATTGCTTCAAATCTTGAACACCTCTTCACCAAACCCACCCTGACCCCCACTGGAACGATTTGACATCTTTGACTTGAACATAGCCCATGTCAGCTTCTCAAATTATACAAAAGTCCCCATTGAAATGTACACAGTTCTCTTCGAATGACCAAAAGAGGGCACTATTTTCATAGGTCATAATTAAAATGCAAATATATTCAAAATTGTCAAGTTTCGTGACTGATTTATTATTGATGGAGGTTTCTGAATTATGTGAAACGAGAGTCGGATATGACTCATGGGTACAAACATCTGAAATAACCTGTTAGTTCATAATGTTCTAACCGAAATGCGAAACAACAACCATGTCGACAAACACACTTTGGCATATCTCAATCCAAGCTTTCTACCGAAACTGCAATACCTTTTGTTGGAAGACCATAATAAGTTGATGTTCGAGTCAAAAATCTCAGAATTTGTAGATCATTTTCTATTCCCAATAGTAACCGCACAACCTACATATGTCCGTGCAGCAGACATAGTGCGGAAACTCAAGGACAAAGATGTGTAACGCGCGCCTGGAATGCGGGCGAAAACATACAATTTCCCGGGCCGTTTGTCACCCTACCAAGGACAAATGTGTAAATCAGAAAGAAAACGCAAACTGACACCTTAAATCAAATTTAGAAATTTAATTTTAAAAAAATAAAAATTAATAACCAAAAATATTTATATATATATATATATATATATATATATATATATATATATATATATACAAAATTCAACTTTAAATATCCTCAGACCAAGCCAAACTCAAATCTTCAAGTTCACTACTCAAAACTTAGATACTCTTACAAACTTATTACAAACTTAATCTTATCAAATTGGTATCACATCTAATTGATTATTCTTAACTCATCACAAAATTCAGTTTTCAGACCATATTTCTATTTCTAACTTGTGTATATTAAACCAGTTACGTTTATAAAATAATGAGAACTAGAGATTCGAGTTTGTTTACAAACTCAAGGTGTTCAGGAGGAGGTAAAGGTCAAATTAGGGGTCACCTTTGTGTAAAATTGTTTTTGACAAATAACGATCTGTACAATGGTGCAAATATTGACTAAGTTACCTCTTGTGGAAGATTTTGTTTTAAATATTAAACTTTGACATCCAGTTTAGACAGGACGTAAGGTCAAATTGGGGTCACCTTTTTGTAAATATTTTTCGACAATTAACAATCTATACAATGGTGCAAACAATTTCAATTTACCTCTTGTGGTTGTTGAGATATGATTTTTTAAAATATTAAAGTTTGACTTTCGGTTTGGACAGGAAGTAAGGTCAAATTGGGGTCACCTTTGTGTAAATATTTTTTGACTATTAACGATCTGTACAATGGTGCAAAAATTGTGAATTTACCACTTGTGGTTGTTGAGATATAATTTTTGTAAATATTAAATTTTGACTTCCGGTTTGGACAGGAAGTAAGGTCAAATTGGGGTCATCTTTTTGTAAATATTTTTTGACAATTAACGATCTGTACAATGGTACAAACATTTTGAATTTACCTCTTTTGGTTGTTGAGATATGATTTTTTTAAATATTATACTTTGACTTCCGGTTTGGACAGTAAGTAAGTCAAATTGGGGTCATCTTTGTGTAAAATTGTTTTGACAAATAACGATCTGTACAATGGTGCAAAGATTGTGAATTTACCTCTTGTGGAAGATGTTGTTTTAAATATTAAACTTTGACTTCCGGTTCAGACAGGAAGTAAAGGTAAAGTGGGGTCACCTTTGTGTAAAATTGTTTTGACAATTAACGATCTGTACAATGGTACAACAATTGTGAATTTACCTATTGTGGTTGTTGAGATATGATTTTTTTAAATATTAAACTTTGACTTCCGGTTTGGACAGGAAGTAAGGTCAAATTGGGGTCACCTTTTTGTAAATATTTTTCGACAATTAACAATCTATACAATGGTACAAAAATATCAATTTACCTCTTGTGGTTGTTGAGATATGATTTTTTTAAATATTACATTTTGACTTCCGGTTTGGACAGGAAGTAAAGGTCAAATTGGGGTCACCTTTTTGTAAATATTGTTTGACAATTAACGATCTGTACAATGGTGAAAGAATTGTGAATTTATCTCTTGTGGTTGTTGAGATATTATTTTTTTAAATATTAAACTTTGACTTCCGGTTTGGACAGGAAGTAAATGTCAAAGTGGGGTCACCTTTTTATAAATATTTTTTGACAATTAACGATCTGTACAATGTGAAAGAATTGTGAATTTATCTCTTGTGGTTGTTGAGATATGATTTTGTTAAATATTAAACTTTGACTTCCGGTTTGGACAGGAAGTAAGGTCAAATTGGGGTCAATCACAACTCGTGTTTCATCTACTTGTTAAGTTCTAAGTACATGCCAAGTTTCAAGTTCATGTGAAGTTTGCAAGTATGTGTTTGTTACCGGACAGTCGCGGGGAGAAGAAGAAGTAAAAAAAAAAAAAAAAAAAACGAACAAAAACAATAGGTGTTTCGGGCACATGCCCGAACACCTAATAATTCAAATCCCTGTCGAACTGGATCAAACCGTAATATAAATATCTATCATTGATTACAATTCTCAGATAAATAAAACAATTCTCGGATGACTAAAACAATTCTCAGAAAACCAAGTTTAAATGGTCCCACCGTGGTTAACGCGTTGCGCGATACCGTTTATTTCAAGTGTCCAGATGTTGGGAGGTGTTGAAGTCCTGCCGTCTGTGATCGGCATTCTCTGGCACTTAGGGTACTACTGGCTCATAGGTCCCCTCGGACACATTCTGTGGCTTCTCCGGTAGAATCCGGTCCACGAAACTTTATCTACAGCTGGTCTGTAGAACTACGACATTCATTTAATAAAGCTGTCGTCTTCGGCCTAACACTGGCCCCGAGCCATCTGTAATTATTAATTACAAAATATAGCTCTAATGTTTTAAATTCAAAATCAGGGAAATTTCTTATAATTTAGTATATCTGACTCCATTCCTTATTCGAGCCAAAATGACGTTACATAAAATCATCTAATGTAATTCTAAATACTAAAGCCTTACTTCAAATTGTGAATTCGAAGATTTAGAAGCAAATAACCATTGAGTTGTGATAATAAGTGTAATAAAGAACAACAATTCAAATGTCGACATTATTGTTCAAAATTCACATTAAAATTTTCAGAAAATCCAAGCATGATCAAATTGTCAAATAACTATCCAGTCATAAATATCAATGGTTCATTAAATGATTATGGCAATACTCACGGTAAAACAGGCAAATCTTGCCACAAAATTCAAGAATTTCGCAACCGGCGAAATCTGGCGGTTTAATCTTGCAACCCTGCCTAGCAGATTTTTGAATTGCTGGAAAAATTCCATCAAACCTTGCGCCTTGCTCGCGATTTGTTATTTAAAACATACGTCACTCACTCTCACTCTTACACACACACACACACACATATATTATGTATGTATACCATGTCTCATTAAACAACAAAGAGACCGTGTGTTGGTAGGTTTATTCAAGCAAATAAACATAAACTCGTCTCAGTCTTTGAGTTACAAAGGCTGGAAAGAAAATAAGTAAAGAAGTAACAAATAAAAAGAAAATTATAAAAATAATGAGTAAATAATTCATGGTATGACATCAGTCCTGACACTTATCACAAGTATTGATGTTGTTTCAATGTACACAAAAATCCGCCATAAACCGAGACAATAAACTGTGTATGCAATGTCCTCAACCAAACCAACCATCCATAAAAAACAAACCACCTTCCGAATACATCCGGAAATACATTTGGAACTAATACTCAACAGAAACTGTGTCCAATTTGTAAATAATTTCTACCTCCAAAAAATCGGTTCTGCAATGGGCTCAACAGCCAGTCCAGAAATTTGTGACATAACATTGCATGATCTCGAAAATAAAATCCTACAACAGGCTGAAAATATTGTTTTTGGTGACACTGTATAGATACTAGTCATTTATAGCGGCGAATTGAATATTTCAAAAATCTCATAAACACAATGAATCAGATGCACCCAACTCTTAAATTCACATAGGAGGCCTCGAAAACATCAATCGATTATCTTGACTTAAACTATTTTCAAAGGAAAACGCTTCCGTGAAACTGGCATCTGAGACACAAAGGTGTACACCAAACCTACAGAAACATACCAGTTTCTGCACAAAACCTCATCCCATGTGTTCAAAGCATTTATGAACTGAGAAACTCTCCGATATGCTAGAAATACCAACAATGAGGAAGATTTCACAGAAAAAGTAAAAATGTTCACTCAAAAATTATTAGCCAGAGGCTATACTCAAATTGAGATAAACAACACAAAATAAAGTGTCACTGGCCAACAATTACAATTACATAATAACAGCATAGATATTCTTTGTATAAGAAGCTTTAAAGCGCCCACAACTGACTCTGTTTTCACCATTCTGTCAATACTGTTCCAGAGGCGTGGCCCGTAAAATTTAAACAATGTGCATAAAGTAGTATGTGGGAGTGAACGGCAGAAAGAGATTGCGTTGTGATCTGGTGGAATATCCATGGATATCATAGACCGCAGTAAAATAGGAAGAAAACTCTTGAGGAAGAAGTTGGTCAGTATACTTGTACATGAAGATCCCAGTACGCAGTTTATTAACAGGCCTATCAATGTGTGTTAATGTGCTCAGTGTAGAGAAAAAGGAGCAGGGTGCATATTCTGATGGCCATTTTTTGAATAGGAAGTAGAGAGTTGTTAGAACGAGCCCAAACAATATTACAATAGTTAAGATAAGGAATTATTTAAATGTTGTATATGGATAATAATATAGATAGAGGAAGACAATAACAAAGTATTTCATCTTAAATAATACCTATTCAAAGAATGTTGTAAACTGGACCTCATTGTTGTAGGTATAACATCCAATATAGAGAGATAGAATAAGAAGGACTGTTATTTACTGAAGAACACGCTCTTTGTTTTATTGGGATTCAACGATTATTACATTTGAACCAGGATGAGACATTGGTGAGATCAGTGTTGACGGTAGGTATGGTTGGGATGGGAACAGATAATGGTAGTGTCGTCTGCAAAAAAGTGCAGAGGAACACATTTCCTCAATAAGCTTTTGATAAAAGTGTGCCGTATCATAAACACCAACAAATGTGCCGCCTAACACCCATGGTGTCAATCGGTGGGACATGTCCCCAACACTTTTCAAATGACCACCCTGTTTTTAACACCAAAATTGTTAATAAAGCGCTCAGAATGCACCTCCGCCACGAATTTACCATCTTGGACAGATCACTACGTTTTCTCATCCAATCCCGTCGATCGGTTTGAATTTGAGGCCAATTATTGAGAGGCATTCATTTCCCACTTTTGAGAGTGGGGAATGGCAATAACTTTCCCCCACTATTGATGACCCATACCAAAATAGTGCACTAAATACTTGTAAAGGCCTACCCTGAATCCTGATAAGTATGCCACAGTTTTATTTTTTAATGTGTTTTTTTTACATCCCCATAAAATAAGTCGTCATAAAGCACTCATAATGCACTACTGAGCATCTTGCATCCAAAATTCAACCCCTAAAACAAAACAAAACAAACAAACAAACACTAAATACATAAAAAATAAAAATAACAAAATTAAAAATAAAAATAAACAAATACATAATTATACAAATAAATTGTCGCTGGTTGAGTCGGCAAATTAAGAAAAAGTTTTGCCCCAAATATAATGTCTAGAAGCGGGTTAGGCTGTGCAACCCAGGGTGTGCCCCCATATGGCCAAATCCTGGACCCGCCCCTCCCCTATCTTCTCAGCAGCTATGGACACACCCATGCTAACACCCACTGTGCAATGCAGTCCAAAAACGTCTAATGGTGTATTCATACAATATCATACTTATGTTTATAAGCTTCATATAGATTATGGCATTCAGCCCTTTCTTCCTTCAACGACAAAGAAGCAATTCTACCCATGGATGTATCACACTAGTCAAGCCCACATAGTAACAAAACAAGACAATGAGAGAATACATCAATCACCTTGTGATACAAGGCAGTGTCGGATCTAGGATTTAACACAAATGGGGGCGCATCTTGGGTCGCACAGTCTCATCCTGCTTTTAGACATCATTTTGGGGGCAAAACAATTTTGTGAGTAAAAAATGTCTTGCATTAAAAAATAAAATTAAATAACGTAAAAGAAAAGAAAAGAAAAGAACAGGGGCCTGCCTTCAATACAACATTCAGAGTTACGAAAAAAATTTACATTGGACGCTTTTGGTGCATTCAGATCGCTTCATTAATATATTTGTGTTGCAAGAAATACGGTAGCCTCCTACTCAGTAGTCAGGATATGCTAATATATTTATTTGTTTTAATTTATTTATGAGCCATCAAAAATTGAGGGACATTTGATATACTGTCCCCCACCCTCTAAAAAAGTTGGGGACGTGCCCCTTCCGCCACTGATCGACGCCCATGGGTCAAACAAACTGGCCAGCCAACCTCATTGGAAGAACACGACAGAACAATAAGCCATTGTCTTCACCAATTTATGTAAGTCGCATGAAATTCGATGGGAAAGCTAAAGCAGCGTATTATACCCATTCCGCAGCTGCGTCGTTTTATTAATTTGGTTAAACTGGAAGTTAAATAAAACAAACAAGACTAGACAAGTTGTCAATAAGTATGAATCAACATTTTGAGTTTATGCTTGTATATACTGCAAATCCTAGCTGTGATAACTTGGAGACCATGCGCTGGGCTATTGTACAAATTATCCATGAAGATGACATGCCCCTTTTGTTCCAGTCCTTTCACTAGATACAAGACAACCTGGCCTGGTGCATGAAGGACGGACGGATAGATGGTGTGTTGCCATGGTTGCAGCATGCAAGTGGAGGGTTGACCTGTTGCTGTGCTTGGCCGTATGCCCGGATTCGGACTCATTTAAAGAGAAACATTTCAGTCCCCACTTGTTGGCCTTTCGCGGTAAGTACTTCTTAAAGCTCAGTCGTCCTTTAAACTTCACCATACTCTCATCCGGTGAGAGGTTTGGTCCAGGGCTGTATATTTTGAGAACGGTTGGCAGTACAATGTCGAGTAAAGGGCGAAGTTTTCCCAGTTTGTCGGAAGGGCTGTCTACTTGAACTCTGTTGTTGGCTAGATGAAAAAATCTAAGGATTGCGGTGAATCTGTTGCGGGACATAGATGACGGATATACCGGACTTCGAAGGACATCTGACATGGACCAGTGCATGCTGTATCGTAGACTTGAATTCAAGTCTGAGATCGCGGTTATTTTTGTCTGCATCAGCCACGCAAAACGCCGTTTACCCCTAATGGCTATCACAGCCCTAACTCGCGATCTCAGACTTGACCCTCTTGTGTTTGTGGGATATTCATGTTTCATAGCTAAAATTTACATAATAATACGGATGCTAGAGAGATGGCCAATCAGGAGGCCACAAAACCTTGTAGGCCGCGTCTATTACGAACAGGTTACACTCGCTTAAAATTCTTTTCTGTAATATTCATTCGATATTAAATTTGTATAGTGCTTGGTACGTAAATAGTATTTGAAATGATAGGTAAATTTAATGAGATCTTAGAGTTGTAAAAAAGCACAAAATAAATTACATAATTCCTTCTCTACAAAAAACGACTTACCTACAGTTTAAATGGAATCGTTGAGTACGTCTCCTCCAACTGCGTGTAGAAGGTTTCGTTTGAATATTCATGTAATGAAAGGCTTTCCGACCAATCAGATTGTTCCGTCCACTTTTGGACTAATTCGCAATAGGGTGTGTACAAACCGACGAACAACATTCCCAAGTCTGTGATCGAAGGTTAATGTCGGAGGTTAATGCACAAGAGGGCATTAATTACATAGCCTTATTGGCTTCAGGCAGACAAAAAACCACGATCACAGACTTGGAACCAAGTCTAGCCGTATCGAGCCTTTTGTTGGTGCCCATGCAAAGTAATAATGCCACGAATGCCATCATTTCGGGAATATTAGTTGGAGTCCAAGCAGGCTGACGATTGGTGGGGTTTGCAGGCAAAGTTTGCTCAGCATATCGATTTGTCTCCGTCACCATCAGCTCCCAGGTTGCTTGACAGAAGTACAGTTGAACAAATTTGGAAAGGTGTACAGTTACTCAAATCTTCAGTAGTTCCCCTGTTTCCACTGAATTGCACCATGTGTTTCCTCGTGTATGCGTTAGTTTCACACCAACCAGACCGGCAGTTTGGCTTTTCCGATGAAGATGATGATGTAGGGACGCATTCCTCTTCACTATCTTCCGACTCCGGTGTAGAATCCTCGTCAGAAGACATGTCTGACCTACTATCTGCGAAGATTTCTTCCAAAATGTGTGCACTTTGATCGGCGTCCATGACAATATAAAGCAGTAGCACGCAAAAGCTCGCGGGCGTACTTTTTCAGCCAATCAGAAAGCGCTGGTCAATTGAGGACGCTATTGACATTTCGCTACAACAGGTGTTACCAATGTGCCTCTGAGGCAGAACGGGAACAAACGAGAGTTGTTTTCGCGTGCCAAAAGAACACCACGGTACCCAAGCGATATGCAATATTGAGCAAATATGGCACAATGGGGTTGAAAGGGTTATGTACTCTGTACATTTTGAGCCAGTTTAAACGATTTGGTTATTGGAGGATTGTGTTATTCAATTGGTCTTATATAAGGCACCATCGAAAAATGGTCCTTGTGAACATCGGAAGATTACTTTTAGGCCTAGTACTATGAGTAAACAATGGATAAAGTGGCCGGACAACATCAAGTAGGCGGACCTAAACACTGACGGTTTGTTTAAATTGGTTTCTGTTATGTAGCTGCAAGTACCTTTAAGTAACAAAAACGTTTTGAATAAAACTTACGGGGAAGTTCGTTCAACTTTCATTCAGTGATCAAAGTGCGTAAATAAGTGTATAACTTTCGTTCAGTGATTACGGTTGTCGAAAAATAGGTTTTCTAAGAAAGCTTAATTGTACACGTTTCCCCAAAAATCAAAAGCGCTAGATAATGCTCGAAGCCCTCTCGATTTTTAGTAAACGTTTGTCAGATTACTTTCGAACTACGTTATCGTTTGAATGATTTCATCATTCTCTGTAGCCTCATTTGTGTTGTTCTTTTTTGGTACAGGTAAGCTTACTATATTTTGTATTGTTTGTTTATCCTCGAGGTTACTCTCTTCTGTGATTTAAACTTGTATCCGCAAAGTTCAAGGTGTATAAATTGACTCCTCTATAATAGTCTTTATTTTGATTATTAGTCACTTTGTACACTAGTTATCATGTTCTTGTTTTAGCCAGTGTATCTGATATGAGATGTATTTCTGCAAGGAGGATTAGGATTGTCAACTCGATAGTTGTTGCAATTGACTTTTCCCATTATTTAACATTTCGTAGTTATTGATGTTCATCATTATTCACAAATGATCAAGCTATATTTCCTATTTCTCGTTATGGCTAAATAAGTATCCTCAAGAGTTAATTTAATATGTGCCAGTAACCCTATTGAATACGTCTATGTTATTTTGTACAAGAACCTAGTATCCATATCAGCGCAAGTATGTGTAGTAGACTTGAATTCCTTTATATTTGGAATCATAAGTCATAAACGGCAGTTTTATGTACTGCACTATTGCACGGTATCAGTTACATTGAACTAAATCTAAACATAGTACATCAGCATTACTCCTACATTTAATTATAAACCAGAGTGAGATTATTGATGAAGTTTTCCTTGCTACCATGATGAGTCAACTGTCGTTTATCAGTTAACCTCTGAACGAGTATCCCAAATCACCGACGGATGTTTGATTATGGCTTTTACTTAATATTTGTATTACTTTTTAAATTATAATTAGTTTTTTAACAGTTTATTTTAAATGAGAAGCAAATAAAATCTGAAGGTTGCATTAAGATCAAAGTCCTCTCGATTTTTAGTAAATGTTTGTCAAATATTTACGAGCAATTTTCCTTTAACAAACAAATCGAACCTAGCAGGACTCGTGAAACATCGAGAATAGCTGTGACATGTGTCTTAAAACGGCAGAATGGTGAAACATTTTCAGATATAGACATTTAATATATATATATATATATATTTTCAGGTATCTGTTTTAACCTGTTCTCTTTTCAGGTATTTGTTTTAACCTTCGTTCTATTTTCAGGTATTTGTTTTAACCTGTTACTTTCCAGGTCCATGTCCTAACCTGTCCTATCTTCAGGTATTTGCTTTAACCTGTTGCTTTATCTTATCTTGTATATTTTTACATTTTTGTCCAACTGTCTCTCATGCTCATTGGATTATTTTAATTTAACTATTTACATCCACACACCAACTCCTCAATTTGTAAAGCTTAAAAAAACCTTTTTGTTGTCGTATCCCTTTGTGTATTGTCCTATGTTTATACTAGCTTTACTAAAAGCTGCCACATCTACTTATTGTGTGGCTCAATAATCCCTCCTTTGTTCACTTCTGATACTCCTATTGGCTTTTTCTCGACTGATGCTTATCTTTAATTGGTCACTATTTTCCCGCCTTGTTTGGATCCCGCCCCATGATCCTTTGCTTTCCCTTTTCCCTATAAATGGATGAGTTTTTATGTTGTACTTTGTCAAAGCCTCTGATGAAGGTCCGGATTGGATCGAAAGCTAAGGCCACCCTCCCGATTTATTTATTTTGTGTGTGGGGGACACCCATAAAACAGTAAGAGTCAAAGATCGATCTTCATCTGAATATGAATACCAGTAGAATTAAGATTTGCGGTTGCACTATGTAATTGATAAGAAACCGTTTGTAATGACCAGCAGTGCATTATCACCACCAGCAGTGCATTTTATAATAGAACATTCGCGAGTGCATTGTGGGTAAAAGCACATGAAAGTGGAGGACATTAATACACAGTGAATGTTACAGTAGAAGCTTACAATTTGTCTCCAGTTTGTTTTCATTTATCTCTCCATCAAGTTGTCCATACAAGGACAATACACTGGCGACGAGGAGTAGAGCCATTTAACAGTTTATAGACCCACCATACAGGATATTTTCGGCAAAAATTTGGTGAGATTTTGACTAGTTTCGGACAGCACTTTGTGGCGAACTGAACTGAACTGTGTAAGTGCATTCATTACAACATATACACGGGCATTCAAGTTTACAACAGTGTTTCTTCTCTCGCTAACAATCAGATCAAGATGGCGAACTATCTCCCACGTTTCCCATCTTTTGACTACGAAACAGACAAGGCAAACGTAGCAGTTCGTTGGGACAAATGGGTGACACGCCTAGAAAATTTATTTGTCGCCATGGACATACAAAGTAACGAGAGAAAGCGTGCCCTTTTACTCCACTACGCCGGTGAACAGGTATACACGAGATCTACGAGGCAGAGACACAGACGGACACTGGAACAAGCAACACATACGAGAACGCTAAGACAGTACTTGACAAGTACTTCCAAACAAAGAAAAACACGCAAATGGAAATTTACACCTTCAGATCATGCAAGCAAAAGGAGGGACAGACACTAGATGAATATGTGACAGAATTGCGCACACTATCCAGGACATGTGAGTTTGCGACTACCGACAAGGAAATCCTCACACAACTAATACAGCACTGCACCTCAAACCGATTACGCCGCAGAGCTCTTCGGGAACCGGACAAGACCCTCGCACAAATCATTGACATCGGGCGCACACTTGAGATGGCTGACACACAGGCCTCTGCCATGGAGCGCGAAACTGTTCATGCAGTGAAGCCCAAATACAACAACAATAATGGAAAACGAACCCCAGCTAGAAATACCAACAATGCCAGTGGCCCTACACGCTTGACACAGCCCAACCCGAAAGCTGCACAACAAAACGGTAGGCTCTGCATTTATTGTGGCGGTAGCTATCCCCATAGCGGTACATGCCCAGCAAAGGTGCAAACTTGTAACTATTGTGGTAAACCAAATCACTTCCAGCGGCCCTGCATCAAACGCAAGAAACACAAAGCCATCCGTAACATACAAGAACATGAGCAGACAGCACAAAACACTGGTGCACAACAGGCAGACTCAAGTGAAGATGATTACTGCTATATGGTGCATGACGAACATACAGTATACACGCTGTCACTGCCCACCGCCCCTGTCAAAGTGAACAACCAAGCAGTCAGACTTTTACTTGACACGGGGTCAACTGTGAACATCCTTGATCAATGTACATACGCGAATGTAGGTAGTCCACCCATCAAACGTCATAGACAGTCAGCGGTACATGCATACGGCGAGGCTAAACCAATACACATACTCGGTGAGGGTGAACTGACAGTGGAAACCGCATCCTTGATACAGCCTCACCGATTCCTGATTGCACAAGGCAACCACGATTCTCTGCTTGGCTACGAGACAGCAACCAAGCTCGAACTTATCAACGTCGTGCACACCACAACATACAAGGACAAGTGCGGGGAGAAATATCCTGGGCTTTTCCATGACATAGGAAAACTGAAAGACACACAAGTGAAACTTCACGTGGACAAAACAGTGAAACCCAAAGCAATCACAAACCGCCGTACACCCTTCCATCTCAGAACAAAGGTGGAAATGGAGATCAAACGCCTTGAAGAACAGGACATCATTGAACGCGTACTCGGGGAACCCACCCCCTGGGTGTCTCCAATTGTCACGCCCCCAAAGAAGGACGGCTCGATACGCCTATGCATTGACATGCGGGAGCCCAACAAATCCATTATGCGCGAACGACACAGCACACCAACAGTGAACGAACTGATCCATGATCTCAACGGAGCATCGGTTTTTAGCAAGCTCGACCTTCGTTCGGGCTGCCACCAACTTGAACTCGAACCAAGTTCGCGATACATTACTACTTTCCACACACACATGGGGCTCTATCGCTATAAACGCTTGAACTTTGGAATCTCCTCAGCGAGTGAAATCTTCCAAGAGACAATTCGCAATGTCATTTCCGGCGTCGAGGGAGCCCGAAACATCAGTGACGATATCATCTGCTACGGAGCAGGTCCCAACGCACAACGCGATCACGACGCTGCACTAGAGGCAACGCTGAAACGCCTCCATGAACACGGCCTCACAGTCAATTGGGACAAATGCGAGTTCAACACAAACACTATCAAGTTCTTCGGTCTTGTGTTTAGCCCAAAAGGCGTGTCGCCAGACCCGGAGAAAGTGGACACCATACGAAACACACCGCCACCGAGGACTGCACAAGAGATACGCAGCTTCCTCGGAATGACCAACTACAGCTCGCGTTTCATACGAAATTATGCCACAATCACAGAACCATTGAGACGACTCACCAGAAAAGAGACACCGTTGGTTTGGTCTCAGGAACAACGGGACGCATTCAATACGCTCAAGAACGCCCTGTCCGAGGACGCGAACATTGCATACTTCGACATTCGCAAAGACATTGAAGTCGCGGTGGATGCCAGCCCCGTTGGCCTTGGAGCCATACTGACACAGGACGGACGCGTCGTAGCTTACGCGAGCCGTGCCTTGACTTCCGTCAAATCCCGATACAATCAAACAGAACGAGAGGCCCTTGCCATTGTATGGGCGTGTGAACATTATGACATGTACGTTCGAGGAACACCTCGCTTTGTAGTTACCACTGATCACAAACCCCTTGTGAATATCTGGCAGAAGCCACACCCACCGCTACGCATAGAGAGGTGGGGTCTCCGACTGCAACCCTACAAACTCACAGTCAAATACAGTCCCGGACACGCAAATCCAGCAGACTACTTATCGCGTCACCCGCTTGCCAACTCCAAGAACGCTTCGCGTGAACAGAAGATTGCTGAGCAATACGTAAATTTCGTGACAACAACGTCAGTCCCACGGGCGATGAACATCAACTACATCCAGGCAGCGACTTCACGCGATGCAACCCTGATGAAAGCCATCGACCTTGTATGCACAAGTCGCTGGTTCGAGATCGAAAAGATCACTGACCCGGCCATCAACATGAACGAACTTCGTCAGTATCGCAACATCAAAGATGAACTTACATGCCATGTTGATCCTGCTGCGGAACGACAAGATCGTGATTCCGAAATCACTACATGACCTTGCAGTTTCTCTCGCGCACGAAGGTCACCAAGGCATAGCACGAACAAAAGCCATGATACGGTCAAAGGTCTGGACCCATATTCATAAAAGCCTGCTAAACTAGCAGCCAACTAGGCCTTTGCAGGCTGCTAAATGCCTAGTTGCCTGCTCCATAGTTTCTTGCTATTTTCATATTCATAAAACCCTGCTAAGGAGAGTGCCAGGTAGTTGTCAACTAGGATTTAGTTGGTTGTTAACTTAGCAGTTGGCATTGTTCCAAACCACAAAACACAATATGGGTAAGTTTCACTTTCAATATGAGTGGCATGTTTATGTGTCTAACAATAGAGCTGTGCATGCACGAACTGTGTGTGTGCGCCTATCGAATGCAATGTACAGGCAGTTCTATGTTCTCAGCATCGTAAACACAGAGTCAAACATACAAATGAAGGGTTTAGTTGTCAACTAGTGACTTAGAGGTACCCAAGATCACCTCTAAAGTTAGCAGACAACTTAGCAGTCCACTAAGCTTAGCGGCATTTTATGAATAACACTTACTATCCAACTAGGCTTAATTGGCAGTTAGGGGCCAATTTAGTTGCCAAATAGGCTTAGCAGGCTTTTATGAATGTGGGCCCTGGTTTCCAGGAATCAACGAAAAAGTCGAACAGACAATACACAAATGGCTTGCATACCAAGCCGTTTACAGCAAACCAGGACCCTTTGAGCCACTTCGCATGTCAGACTTGCCACCAGGAGCATGGCAAAATCTGAGCATGGACTTCTGTGGACCGCTACCCACAGGAGAATACCTCATGGTCATCATGGATGAGTACTCCAGATACCCGACCGTTGAAATCGTGAAATCCGTGTCCGCAAACACAGTTATCCCCGTCTTGGACAAAGTACTATCAACATTCGGCCGTTGCAAAATAATCAAGACCGACAACGACAGCCCATTCAACTCACACGCCTTCGCAAAATTTGCAGAGTACAGCGGTTTCAAACATCGCCGCATCACTCCTCACTGGCCACGGGCCAACGCACAGGCTGAGGCATTTAACAAGCCGCTGATGAAACTTGTTCGTACTGCCCATCTTGAACACAAATCTTGGAGGCAGGAGCTTCACAAATACCTTCGACAGTATCGCGCAACGCCACACCCATCCACCGGTGTCACACCACATCAACTAATGTTTGGACGCGAGACACGCACGCGACTCCCACAGATCGACCGCAACAGTCCATCTGCATCGGATGGAGAATGACGAGCTGGCAAAACTCAAGCAGAAACAGTACGCCGACGTTCGTTTGAATGCACGACATAATGACATCACTGTCGGTGACACTGTACTTGTAAAGCATGACAACAAACCGTCCAAGCTCTCCACCCCATTTGATCCCCAGCCATATACTGTCACTGCCAGGAAAGGCAGTATGATCACCGCCTCTACGAATGGTCACAACATCACTCGAAACTCCTCCCGTTTCAAGGGCATCCCTTCGGACTCCAACAGTTACCAGCCCGACAATGTTGAGGATGAAGAGGAGAAAGACCATACACCACCCAGCACCCAAACCACATCTGATACCACAAACAAACCCCCAACTGGATCAGCAACGACACCTACTCCATTGTCACGCACCCCGCAAACACCCACTCAACCAACACGCACTCGACCAACACGCATTCGCAAAATCCCAAAATATCTCGAGGACTATGTGGTCAAATAGACTGGGAAAAAAACAAGGGAAACTGTAAATAGACAAAACCAAAACAGGGAAAGACTGGACTTTGACAACTGAACTTTATTTGTTTGTGATTACCCTCTTTTAATTATTCAAGGGGCTGTGATTTTGGATTGTTTAACACTTTTGATCAATATGTTATTTTCAATTCAACTTGGGGAGTGATGTAACGACCAGCAGTGCATTATCACCACCAGCAGTGCATAGAACACCCGCAAGTGCATTTTATAATAGAACACCCGCAAGTGCATTGTGGGTAAAAGCACATGGAAAGTGGAGGACATTAATACACAGTGAATGATACAGTAGAAGCTTACAATTTGTCTCCAGTTTATTTTCATTTATCTCTCCATCAAGTTGTCCATACAAGGACAATACACCGTTTCTCGCCAATGGTGATTACATATACATGTAATGTTAATATATGCTAATGTTAATGATCTTTTCGCTGATTGGACTATACTATAAATATTGTGCATACTAATTCGGGAGCATGGATTTCTTAAGCCAGGGCGCAGCTTTTGAATGCCAGTAGCTGTCAGGCTGACGGCTTGGTGTTCTGTATGCTGTACACTCTCTGATGTGGCAAAACGTAAATATTGTGAGTGAGTTAAGTAAATAAACAATAATGAAACCGTCGGAACTATTTTGTTAGTTCTAATTTAATTAGTGTTTAATGAGCGTTTTAGGTTAAGACCGACGATCCCGTTGGCACATTTAGGACATAATAAATGGTGGATGATCTGGGTAGGTACTTCCACTGATTTTGTTGTTAGAGCGTACGGTGATAACTAGCTCAAAAAAACGCATTTCGTCGTACCTCCTCGGTAACTATACAATTCCTCCCATTGACTTTGTGTGAGGTAAAATCATTGTAGTCCCATAAGTACAACACAATTCACGTTTTGTATTAATTTCTACCTATGTCTTAATAAATGTACTTACAACTAGAGCTCAATTGTATTCGTGAACGAATACCCAGCTGTTTCGCTATTTTTTATCATATTAACTTCCACTTTGAGCCGTGAGGACTTTTGAAATGTTATGACATCATTGAATGGATTGTGATACAAATAATTAGCTACAAGATGACACAAAGATTGTTAGTTATAAGCATTAGTTGTAAAGCTCAAATAAATGTCAAATTTTGAAGCATGTACTATCATTTACATGCACTGCTTACTTCTGGTGACAGTGCGTGTTTTGTTTGTATCCCTATAATGTCACCATTCAACACCGGATGCAAAATATATACAACTGATGAATTGTTTAGTTGCATAATACATATGCAGGTTAACTAAAATGTAATGTCCAGTAGGTTTATTACTTCAATGTTACAGACTTCCACAAAATACCATACTTTATAGAGTACCTTCTTTTTATATTTGTACAGTTGGGATTATGGAGACTGTCAGTTTTAGTCGAAAGAGCCAGTTGGGCATGAGAGTGCACTGCCTACGTGAGGGTTAACATGTTTTGCATCATGTGCGAGTAGTTCTCAGTGACAGTATAGACAATGTGCCCTCTGACGTCACACCTAAACCGAAACATTATGTTTCTGCCCTGCGGTATACGCGCGCATCATGTTTTTGAATAAATTTGATTTGGGAGTGAAGTCGCAGGTCATGTTGCATTGCTATATTTGAACTTCTGGTTTCGACCGGAAGCAAACGTCACAATAAGGTCATATTTGCACGAATTGTCAAGGGGGTAACGACCTACAATATGACTCAAAGATCATAATTATAGCTATTGTGGTTCAACAGTTATAATTGTTTTAATAGTTTTTCAATATTAATATTTAACTTAGTGTAACTTGACACCCGATGACGTCATAATGACGTAATTTATTTTGATATTTAAGTTGATTCATAAGCTACAATATGACATATCATTTGTGGTAATGTGACATTGGCAAGTGTACAAGTGAAAATAACGTCTTTTTTAAACTGTCGCTAGAGGGCGCTCTTGCATATGATGACGTCATCAAACCTACTATCCAAAAGAGTACACCCTACTGATGATTACATACACAGAAATCATAGCATTATTTTTTATCATATTGGCTGTAGAGCTCTTTAAACTTGAACTTCCGGTTTGGACCGGAAGCTAAGGTCAAAATGTGGTCATATATGTGCACGAAATACGGAGTGAGTAACGACCTACAATATGCCAGATAGATTAAATTGATAGCATATGTGGTTCAGCAGTTATAAATTGTTTAATGTTTTTCATTATTAATCTTTGATTTAGTGTAACTTGACACCTGATGACGTAATTATGACGTCATTGCAATATGCACACTATTGCACTATTGCCTTTGGTCCCCTTAAGTTTCATTGCAATCGCATTTACGGAACACTGCAAAAAGGCGTTCAGAATGAAACATGTGTTATTGCAATGCACTTCCGGTACGGAAAGCGCTGAAAAATTAAAATAAAAAACAAAAATAACTAGAGCTCAATTGTATTCGTGAACGAATACCCAGCTGTTTCGCTATTTTTTATCATATTAACTTCCACTTTGAGCCGTGAGGACTTTTGAAATGTTATGACATCATTGAATGGATTGCGATACAAATAATTAGCTACAAGATGACACAAAGATTGTTAGTTAATGTCATATAGTTCATGAGATATGATTGTTTTAACAGAAAAAACTTCAAACTAATGTAATACAAAAACCGATGACGTGTACTATCATTTACATGCACTGCTTACTTCTGGTGACAGTGCATGTTTTGTTTGTATCCCTATAATGTCACCATTCAACACCGGATGCAAAATATATACAACTGATGATTGTTTTAGTTGCATAATACATATGCAGGTTAACTAAAATGTAATGTCAGTAGGTTTATTACTTCAATGTTACAGACTTCCACAAAATACCATACTTTTAGAGTACCTTCTTTTATATTTGTACAGTTGGGATTATGGAGACTGTCAGTTTTAGTCGAAAGAGCCAGTTGGGCATGAGAGCACTGCCTACATGAGGGTTAACATGTTTTGCATCATGTGCGAGTAGTTCTCAGTGACAGTATAGACAATGTGCCCTCTGACGTGACACCTAAACCAAAAACATAATGTTTCTGCCCTGCGGTATACGAGCGCATCATGTTTTGTAATAAATTTGGTTTGGGAGTGAAGTGGCAGGTCATGTTGCATTGCTATATTTGAACTTCTGGTTTCGACCGGAAGCAAACGTCACAATAAGGTCATATTTGCACGAATTGTCAAGTGGGTAACGACCTACAATATGGCTCAAAGATCATAATTATAGCTATTGTGGTTCAAAAGTTATAAATTTTTTAATAGTTTTCAATATTAATCTTTAACTTAGTGTAACTTGACACCTGATGACGTCATAATGACGTAATTTGTTTTGATATTTAAGTTGATTCATAAGCTACAATATGACATATCATTTGTGGTAATGTGACATTGGCAAGTGTACAACTGAAAATAACGTCTTTTTAAACCTGTCGCTAGAGGGCGCTCTTGCATATGATGACGTCATCAAACCTACTAACCAAAAGAGTACACCCTACTGATGATTACATACACAGAAATCATAGCATTATTTTTTATCATATTGGCTGTAGCTCTTTAAACTTTCCGGTTTGGACCGGAAGCTAAGGTCAAAATGGGGTCATATCTGTGCACGAAATACGGAGTGGGTAACGACCTACAATATGCCACATAGATGAAATTGATAGCATATGTGGTTCAGGAGTTATTAATTATATTATGTTTTTCATTATTAATCTTTGATTTAGTGTAACTTGACACCTGATGACGTAATTATGACGTCATTGCAATATGCACACTATTGCACTATTGCCTTTGGTTCCCTTAAGTTTCATTGCAATCGCATTTATGGAACACTGCAAAAAGGCGTTCAGAATGAAACATGTGTTATTGCAATGCACTTCCGGTACGGAAAGCGCTGAAAAATTAAAAAAAAAAATAAAACTAGAGCTCAATTGTATTCGTGAACGAATACCCAGCTGTTTCGCTATTTTTTATCACATTAACTTCCACTTTTGCTGTATCGGCGCCCTCCCCCCAATAACTGTAAATGTACACCGGCCATGATGTTGGCACTCCTGCAAATGAACACCATACGTATATGGTGACTTTAATCTCTTATCTTTCACCCTGTTTTTTTCGTGCAATTCCTCTGATAAACCATGAAAAAAGTGGTTTTCCTTTAGCTGAACGAAACCACCCGTACTAAAATTAATATATAACAATAATTCTGGTGTCAAATTAAAGCTAAACGTTGGGAGTTAACATAAGCAGTATTTGTCTGAACTAGGCTGGTCCCTTTTGTAACGGTTTACCATATACTTTACCCCAACCCCATTAGAACATGCACACGGTTTACCATTTGGTAAACCGTCTCAAGTAAAGGTCTGATAATCTTTAATCTTTATTACTGTCAAAATGGTAAACCGTCAACCTTACCGTTTGTTTTCGCGTAACCCTGGTGACATCCAATCACCGTAAAGCGCTCGTATCGTGCACTCAGGAATGTTTGAATATTTACAAGCATCCACTATAATGACAGATGTTTCACATTGAAGGTCTTTTTCTTTGAGAGAATGGAAGACTTGTGTGAGACTTATGTAAGACTGTTAGGACAATAAAGGAAGGCATGCATTGAGAGTCATTGTGTCAGGCCTTATAAAACGGGACATTCTAACTACGACTGAATCATTACAGCTCATCCGCTCACCCACGGAGGTCACCGGCCGGCAGTGGGAAAGCATTGTTTGTTGGGCTTCGGCCCTATTACGATCCGTTGGCTTTCGGTCAATAGTTGGACTTCGGTCCTAGTGTGGTCTGACGGGTCGACCGTACCCCCCGCGCCCCCAGCTCAATGTTGTAGAGGATTGCGTGTATGTTTAGGCTGTCTATTCCTACCTCCATGGTCTGTGCGTACAAAGTGGGACTGCATGCAATCACTCAACATTGAGCTGGGGGGGTGGGGGGGGGGGTACAATACTTCTCTGAAAAAGAAATAACTTCACACAGTCAAAGTAGAAAGTTGCTTCAAATGTATGTAATTAAATTTCATCTTCCCATATGTGCACTTTAACAAAAAGGCAATTCCATGCAAAACAGGACTTACTTCTGATGATGTACATTTGTAAAACCAAAAGTGTAACTGAGTTATGATATTTTTAAATATAAAATTTAAAGGGGACTGACATCCTTTATTGTGTGTGTACTTAAGGCGTTTGTAATAAAATATTGTTTTGAGACCCACCTGTGTCTATTTAATCATTGATTTCTGAGTACAAGTATTTTTAAAACAATGTTTGAAGTATTTGAGGGCAATCCCGCCCCATGGTGGAAGGAGCCATTTGCATAAGATATGTGACGTAAGGTCGGGAAGATCCGATGTACATGATGTCCATATACATACAAACGTTTCACACGTAGCGTCGATTTCATTTATTCCGTGATTTTTGTTTCCGGAACTAATAAAATGCCGGAAGATGTGTTTCTGCGGGATGCAGCAACACCACCAAAGACAGTGTTAGCCTTCATCTGTTCCCAATGACGAACACCATTAGAACTCGATCTTCAACCAGAAGAGGGGCGCTATTTCATGCAAAACTCGGAGCCAGCCGTGTAATTGTTTTTTCTCTGCAGCACACGGTATCTGTGAAGCTCTAACAACGTTGCTATAATTGAACTTTTGTTTTCGACCGGAAGCAAACGTCACAATAAGGTCATATTTGCACGAATTGTCAAGTTGGTAACGACCTACAATATGGCTCAAAGATCATAATTATAGCTATTGTGGTTCAAAAGTTATAATTTGTTTAATAGTTTTTCAATATTAATCTTTAACTTAGGGTAACTTGACACCTGATGATGTCATAATGACGTAATTTGTTTTGATATTTAAGTTGATTCCTATGCTACAATATGACATATCATTTGTGGTAATGTGACATTGGCAAGTGTACAATTGAAAATAACGTCTTTTTTAAACCTGTCGCTGAGGGCGCTCTTGCATATGATGACGTCATCAAACCTACTATCCAAAAGAGTACACCCTACTGATGATTACATACACAGAAATCATAGCATTATTTTTATCATATTGGCTGTAGAGCTCTTTAAACTTGAACTTCCGGTTTGGACCGGAAGCTAAGGACAAAATATGGGGTCATATCTGTGCACGATATACGGAGTGGGTAACGACCTACAATATGCCACATAGATGAAATTGATAGCATATGTGGTTCAGGAGTTATTAATTTTTTAATGTTTTTCATTATTAATCTTTGATTTAGTGTAACTTGACACCTGCTGACGTAATTATGACGTCATTGCAATATGCACACTATTGCACTATTGCCTTTGGTCCCCTTAAGTTTCATTGCAATCGCATTTATGGAACACTGCAAAAAGGCGTTCAGAATGAAACATGTGTTATTGCAATGCACTTCCGGTACGGAAAGCGCTGAAAAATTAAAATAAAAAAAAAAAAAAAAGGAAAAAAAAAAACTTTAACAAAAACAACAGCTGTTTCGCTGCGCTTCGCTGCGAAACAGCTAACTAGAGCTCAATTGTATTCGTGAACGAATACCCAGCTGTTTCGCTATTTTTTATCACATTAACTTCCACTTTTGCTGTATCGGCGCCCTCCCCCCAATAACTGTAAATGTACACCGGCCATGATGTTGCCACTCCTGCAAATGAACACCATACGTATATGGTGACTTTAATCTCTTATCTTTCACCCTGTTTTTTCGTGCACCTCTGATAAACCATGAAAAAAGTGGTTTTCCTTTAGCTGAACGAAACCACCCGTACTAAAAATTAATATATAACAATTCTGGTGTCAAATTAAAGCTAAACGTTGGGAGTTAACATAAGCAGTATTTGTCTGAACTAGGCTGGTCCCTTTTTGTAACGGTTTACCATATACTTTACCCCCAACCCCATTAGAATATGCACACACGGTTTACCATTTGGTAAACCGTCTCAAGCAAAGGTCTGATAATCTTTAATCTTTATTACTGTCAAAATGGTAAACCGTCAACCTTTACCGTTTGTTTTTCGCGTAACCCTGGTGACATCCAATCACCGTAAAGCGCTCGTATCGTGCACTCAGGAATGTTTGAATATTTACAAGCATCCACTATAATGACAGATGTTTCACATGAAGGTCTTTTCTTTGAGAATGGAAGACTTGTGTTGAGACTTATGTAAGACTGTTGAGACAATAAAGGAAAGGCATGCATTGAGAGTCATTGTGTCAGGCCTTATAAAAACGGGACATTCTAACTACGACTGAATCATTACAGCTCATCCGCTAACCCACGGAGGTCACCGGCCGGCAGTGGGAAGCATTTGTTTGTTGGGCTTCGGCCCTATTACGATCCGTTGGCTTCGGTCAATAGTTGGACTTTGGTCCTAGTGTGGTCTGACGGGTCGACCGTACCCCCCGCGCCCCCAGCTCAATGTTGTAGAGGATTGCGTGTATGTTATGCTGTCTATTCCTACCTCTATGGTCTGTGCGTATAAAGTTGGGACTACATGCAATCACTCAACATTGAGCTGGGGGGTGGGGGGGGGGGCGGGGGTACAATACTTCTCTGAAAAAGAAATAACTTCACACAGTCAAAGTAGAAAGTTGCTTCAAATGTATGTAATTAAATTTCATCTTCCCATATGTGCACTTTAACAAAAACGCAATTCCATGCAAAACAGGACTTACTTCTGATGATGTACATTTTGTAAAAATCAAAAGTGTAACTGAGTTATGATATTTTTAAATATAAAATTTAAATCTAAACCAACAAGAAAGATATTACAAAGTCGTTGAACATAGCTCCTTGATTTATTGGAAACTTAGCAATTAAATGGGTATTCGAAAGGGTTTTAAAGACAAGAACAAACACTATTAAAGGAGGTGGCTTGAGTGTAATTACATGACACAAAAAGTTTGTAACCAATACAATGACGATCAACCAGAAGAGGGCGCTATTTCATGCAAAACCTCGGAGCCAGCCGTGTGTATTGTTTTCTCTACGGTTACACGGCATCTTTAGAGCTCTAACAATATTGCTATATTTGAACTTCTGGTTTCGACCGGAAGCAAACGTCACAATAAGGTCATACTTGGAATTGTCAAGTTGGTAACGACCTACAATATGGCTCAAAGATCATAATTATAGCTATTGTGGTTCAAAAGTTATACATTTTTAAATAGTTTTTCAATATTAATCTTTAACTTAGTGTAACTTGACACCTGATGACGTCATAATGACGTAATTTGTTTTGATATTTAAGTTGATTCATAAGCTACAATATGACATATCATTTGTGGTAATGTGACATTGGCAAGTGTACAACTGAAAATAACGTCTTTTTAAACCTGTCGCTAGAGGGCGCTCTTGCATATGATGACGTCATCAAACCAACTATCTAAAAGAGTACACCCTACTGATGATTACATACACAGAAATCATAGCATTATTTTTTATCATATTGGCTGTAGAGCTCTTTAAACTTGAACTTCCGGTTTGGACCAGAAACTAAGGTCAAAATGGGGTCATATCTGTGCACGAAATACGGAGTGGGTAACGACCTACAATATGCCACATAGATGAAATTGATAGCATATGTGGTTCAGGATTTATTAATTTTTTAATGTTTTTTTCATTATTAATCTTTGATTTAGTGTAACTTGACACCTGATGACGTCATGATGACGTAATTTGTTTTGATATTTAAGATGATTCATAAGCTACAACAAGACATATCATTTATGGTAATGTGACATTGGCAAGTGTACAAGTGAAAATAACGTCTTTTTAAACCTGTCGCTAGAGGGCGCTCTTGCATATGATGACGTCATCAAACCTACTATATCAAAAGAGTACACCCTACTGATGATTACATACACAGAAATCATAGCATTATTTTTTTTTATTGGCTGTACAGGAGTCTTCAAATTTGAACTTCCGGTTTCGACCAAAGCTGGTCAAAATAGGGTCATATCTGTGCACGAAATACGGTGGGTAACGACCTACAATATGCCACATAGATGAAATTGATAGCATATGGTTCAGGAGTTATTAATTTGTTAAATGTTTTTTGTTCTTTTTGATTTGGTGTAACTTGACACCCGATGATGTCATTATGACGTCATTGCAATATGCACACTATTGCCACTATTGCCTTTGGTACCGTTAAGTTTTGCAATCACATTTATGGAACACTGCAAAAGGCGTTCAGAAATGAAACATGTGTTGTTGCAATGCACTTCCGGTACGGAAAGCGCTGAAACAGACAAAAATAAAAAAAAAAAACTTTAACAAAACAATACTGTTTCTGCTGCCTTCGCTGCGAAACAGCTAACTAAACTCAATTGTATTCGTGAACGAATACCCAGCTGTTTCGCTATTTTTATCATGATTAACTTCCACTTTGAGCAGGGCGCTAAGCACTCACTCTTACTCGTAAGTACAATTAATTGATGAACTGTTTTATGACTGTTAAGCAAAATAACTTACATTTAAACATTACGAAAAGTTCCACATTTAAATGTTGCTTAAAATACGCGTGGTATAGCGCCCTCTAGTGGTTGTTTCCATGACAACTGAGATGTCATCGTAATTTCATGTGACTGAACAACAGTTTAGTCTACATTTATGATGGAAAAATGGAGGAATGGTTTGATCTTCCTCCAACCCCTATGTTAAGATTGCAAAAAAAAATTGTGCACACCATAATGGGGAAAAACTATGCAAATTAGGCATTGGTCTACTTCTGATTTTCCTATACTTTAATATGTTATTTTGTGAGCTATTCCAAATTAAATGCAGATTAATGGCTTCTGTTTTGCAATTTGTTTTGGGTTGACCCCCTTTTATCATATTATTTTGGATTGGACTATGTATTTAGGTCCAAATTAAAAAAAATTTGCAAAATATTCAAACACTCACAAAAAAATATTTTCCACAAACAGGATTTTTGCCATTTGAGATACTTGTATGTTCTATGGCATATTGCTCATCTGGTGTAAAAATCATCTTTATACCATTTTTTTTTCCCAGTCAAAATGTCCAACGACCAGACTAGTTTGTTTACCTCGTAACATAAGAATGGGAACCCGTGGTGTGTGTATCCCATGGTCTGCACAACTGTCTGAAATGCAGTACCCTTTGGGGAGGGGGTCGGGGAACTTAAGCAATGCGGTTAACCAGCGACGTCAAAGAACAAACACTATTAAAAGGAGGTGGCTTGAGTGTAACTTCATGACAAAAAAATTGTTGTAACCAATACAATGGGCCGGATAAATAAAAGTTAGCAATTGCTTATCTAGTAAAAGCTCAAGCAATAGCAATTGCTTAACAAGTAAAAGCTCAAAGTTAAGCAATTGCTTTAAAATGTATAAATAACCTTCTTCTTTGGGCCGGATAAATAAAAACTAGCAATTGCTTTTACTAGCCTTTTTCGTAAATCTTGATAAATAAAAGTTAGCAATTGCTTGTAAGTAAATGCTAGGAATAGTTAGCAAAAGCAATTGCTATGTTTTTAAAAACAATTACTAGAGACTAGACACTTTTTAACTTGGAGCATATCTAAATAAACCAGACCTTTTGCCCTAATGACTTGTAGCACTTGCTAGTATTTTTACAAGATCCTCAATGAGAGCACGCGTTGCTAACACTTGCATGTTGCGTTACTACTGCCATCATAATGGCCGAGGATTTATGCATGTGAGGGAACGTGAAAAGATTGTGCAATGAAGGGACTAAATCATTGATGAAGTCAATCCTACCAGAGACCGGAGGTAATTATTTCGGTTCAATTTTGAAAAGGAGAATTGGGTGTGCTAGGCAGTCGAGAACGTGCGAAGTACTTGGTTTGAAACCAGCTTAGAAAATGGCGCATAAGCATCTTCAGCCAATAAGTCGGGTTTTCATCCCCTTTGAAGATGTTGTGCAGATCTTCGTTCCCGGGGAACCAAAACAATCTTCCTATTTCCTGTTTGCATTCCATCTGTTTCGTCTTCCACTTGACACTTTCATGTTTGCTTCCATCTTTTTTTCAAAATTTGCTTCTCATCCATGGCTTTACCGGTGTTTGGTAACAATTGACATTTAATAACTTTTTTAAGTGCATTTACCTTTCCCGTCTTTGCCCAAACTGTTTTCTCGTTGGGAACAGGGTGCTTTCTGATTATAATACTGGCACGAACAGTTTGGGTTCAAAGATTGCTCTATTTGTACCCTTTAATTCTTCGGCAACATCCATGTTGCCTGATGTATTCACGCGAACTACTATAACAGTGATAACATGCCTCTTCCCAGGTAAGGAACATCCCATCA
>CM055825.1:25706804-25724944 GCA_029582265.1 Zoroaster sp. YZ-2022 | reverse complement strand
CTGCCATCCACCAAACCCGACAGTTGCAGGAAGAAGAGTCGTCATTGATCTTGGTCCCGCATGGATTTACGAGAATAAGGACCCGTAATAAATTGTGCAATAATTACTATACTAGCCCAGCTGCTTTTAAGCCTAAACTTTCTAAACTTCAGGATTCGGATGTTGTGGAACTGTTCTGTTTACACTACACAGGGAATACCCAGGAGCCTGAAAACCCAAAAACATAAAATAAAGAAAGGAGATGACCCATTTTTCACAGGGGTGAAAGGTGGGCAATTGTGTATCGTTTGGCAAGACAAAAATCTGTAACACTTTTAACTAATGTGAGCAACAGTGATTTGTCCAAAAAGCAAATTCGATTCGGTGCCTAATAAGAGCACCAAGTGGATTTCGTGATGTTATGGAAGCCCAAATTGCTGATTGAAGATTACAACAAAAACATGGGTGGGAAACTGATCTTGCCGACCAATGTTTTCAGTACTAGCAATCATACACACAGAAAGCTTGAAATGGTGGAAAAGAGTTTTTCCATATGCTGAATATCTGTATTGGTTGTCAATAACGGAAGTAATATGGCAGGGAACAAAAATGTCAGTAACCTTGATTTTCGTATAGGGATTGTTACAGGAGCTTGGCTGTTCGGGTTTGAGACACGTCTAACGCAACAAGTCAGTTGAGATACCGAGTTGACAGGGCAACAGCACTATCCTGATAAAAACCCCAATGGAAAAAACGCGACTGCATCGTTTGCAGTAACCGCAAATTAGGCAGGCGAAAACAAACAAAGCTGATCTGTAAACAATGTACACAACCTATGTGCATAGTTCCTTGCTTTGAGAAATACCACACCACTTGATTGTAAATCTGTACTATTTGCCTCCAACCCCCCCCCCCCTCCGCAATTCAATGTTGGGAAAGGTCGGACACGCAGCAGATTACAGTCCAAACCAACATTGAATTGGGGGGGGGGGGGGTTAGCATGGATTGTGATGTATGTACACTGAATACAAGTAAATGGTTCATTTCCAAGAAGAAAACAAAAGAAAATCCCAAAAATCTCATCCAAGTTATTGTTTTTCACATGGAAAAGAAATCTTATACATGTACCGTATTTGCATGTATTTATTACAAATTCTCTGAAATATCACCTATTTATATTACTTTTCTTCAATGTAAATACTGATCTAATTATTTCATTGTTTTGCTTTTACGCTTAAAAAGTAGATGCAGAATATTTTCCTCCCTTTGTAAACTCATTTTTACCATTAGTTTTACATACAATTAACTAGAGATTGGTGTTTCTATTGACAAACACTAGGTGTTCGGGAAGAGGTAAAGGTCAAATTGGGGTAAACTTTGTTGAAATATTTTTTGAAAATTAACGATCTGTACAATGGTTCAAAGATAGTGAATTTACCTCTTGTGGATGATTTTTTTAAATATTAAACTTTGACTTCCGGTTTGGACAGGAAGTAAAGGCTAAATTGGGGTCACCTTTTTAAAAATATTTTTTGACAAGTAACGCACTGTACAACGGTGCAAAAATTTTGAATCTACCTCTTATGGTTGTTGAGACACGATTTTTGATATTAAACTTTGACTTCCGGTTTGGACAGGAAGTAAAGGTCAAATTGGGGTCACCTTTTTGTAAATATTTTTTGACACTTAACGATCTGTACAATTGTGAAAAAACTGTCAATTTACCTCTTGTGGTTGTTGTGATTTGATTTTTTATGAATATTAAACTTTGACTTCCGGTTTGGACAAGAAGTAAAGGTCAAATTGGGGTCACCTTTTTGTAAATATTTTTTGACAATTAACGATCTGTACAATGGTACAAAAATTGTGAATTTACCTCTTGTGGTTGTTGAGATATGATTTTTTTTAAATATTAAAGTTTGATTTACCGTAATTCGATATCTGATGACCTCATCATGACGTCACAAACTCATGTTTCATCTACGTGTTATGTTCTAAGTATATGCCAAGTTTGAAGTTCATGTGAAGTTTGCAAGTATGTGTTTTTTTTGTAGATAATCGATCAGGATAAGGAGAAGGAAAAAAACTAGATACTAGAGATTGGTGTTTGTATTGACAAACACTAGGTGTTCGGGACACGTAAAGGTCAAATTGGGGTCAACTTTGTTTAAATATTTTTTGACAATTAACGATCTGTACCTTGGTGCAAGGATTGTGAATTTACCTCTTGTGGATGACTTTTGTTAATATTAAACTTTGACTTACGGTTTGGACAAGAAGTAAGGTCAAATTGGGGTCACCTTTTTGTAAATATTTTTCGACAATCTACAATCTATACAATGGTGCAAAAAATTTCAATTTACCTCTTGTGGTTGTTGAGATATGATTTTTTTAAATATTAAACTTTGACTTCCGGTTTGGACAGGAAGTGAGGTCAAATTGGGGTCACCTTTTTGTAAATATGTTTTGACAATTAACGATCTGTACAATGGTGCAAAAATTGTGAATTTACCTCTTGTGGTTGTTGAGATACGATTTTAGTTTTAAATATTAAACTTTGATTTATCGTAATTCGATATCTGATGACCTCATCATGACGTGACAAACTCATGTTTCATCTACGTGTTACGTTCTAAGTATATGTCAAGTTTCAAGTTCATCTGAAGTTTGCAAGTATGTGTTTTTTGTAGACAATCGATCGTCAGAAGGACAAAAATATTTACACAAAGGTGACCCCAATTTGACCTTTACTTCCTGCCCAAACCAATGTCAAACTCAAACAATTTCCTCATCAGTAATATCACATATTTCACACTCTTATTTTCATAAAAATACAATTTCTTTCTGAGTAAATCAGGAAATATAACCGTAGCACTCGCTAAAATGAACGATGGTTTGGATCGTAAAATATTTCAGTATCTGTTTCTGCCGATTGAGGGCGACATACAGTATTACCGTTCCGCCGGCCGGACTGTTTTATATGCCCTTCCCACTCGATCGAGTATTGCGGACGTAGTGGAAATAACAGATTGCGCGTAAATTTTCACGAAGTGTTTCTTTTTTTTACAAAAATGTCGTGTTTTCAGTACAAATAAATATCAAACTCAAACATGTCCTCGTCTCTAATGTCACATATTTCACACTCTTTACATTCATGATAAACTACATATTTTTCCCCGACTAAATCAGTAATTTTATTGATTTTTCAGATCCCTTGATATGATTTTTTTTAATTATTAAACTTTGAATTATCGTAATTCGATATCTGATGACCTAATCATGACGTCACAAATTATGTTTCATCTACGTGTTAAGTTCTAAGTATATGCCAAGTTTGAAGTTCATGTGAAGTTTGCAAGTATGTGTTTTTTTGTAGACAATCTATCCGGAGAAGAAGAAGAAACTATATATAAGTTTTGAGGCTTTGCATGGTGGAATATATCGTTTCGGTTTGCGGTAACACCATGTGTTTATCTCAACTAACGTGAAGCTGAGATACAGGTTCTGAAAAGAACCGTATCGCACAACTCGTATCTCAACCTTCGTTAAGTGAGAAAGGTTCAAGGGAGAACCAATTTCGGGCAACTCGTTTTTCTCTTCTGTCGCTAAGTGAGAAATATGGTTCAGGGAGAACCATGGGGACTTCACGGGTTAATATGGTTCAGGGAGAACCATAGGGACTTCATAGAGAATAACCCGTGAAGTCCCTATGGTTCTCCCTGAACCATATTAACCCGTGAAGTCCCCATGGTTCTCCCTGAACCATATTTCTCACTTAGCGACAGTAGAGAAAAACGAGTTGCCCGAAATTGGTTCTCCTTGAACCTTTCTCACTTAACGAAGGTTGAGATACGAGTTGTGCGATACGGTTCTTTTCAGAACCTGTATCTCAGCTTCACGTTAGTTGAGATAAACACATGGTGTTACCGCAAACCGAAAAGAAGAAACTAGATATAAGTTTTTGTCACAACAAAAACTAGGTGTTCGGTTGAAGTTAAAATGATGACGTCATCAATTTGAAGTGTTGTAGAAAGTCAAATGTTAACGTCTGTTGAAGTTCTCGCAAGAAGTTTATTTGAATACAATACTGAATTTAGAAATTATTTTAATATTAAACTTTGACCTCCGGTTTGGACAGGAAGTAAAGGTCAAATTGGGGTCATGTTTTTGTAAATACTTTTGACAATTAACAATCTGTACAATGGTGCAAACAATGTAAATTTACCTCTTGTGGTTGTTGAGATAGGATTTTTTTAAATATTAAACTTTGACTTCCGGTTTGGACAGGAAGTAAGGTCAAATTGGGGTCACCTTTTTGTAAATATTTTTGGACAATTAACGATCTGTACAATGGTACAACAATTTTGAATTTACCTCTTGTGGTTGTTGAGATATTATTTTTTTTAAATATTAAACTTTGACTTCCGGTTTGGACAGGAATTAATGTCAAATTGGGGTCAAATTTTTGTAAATATTTTTCGACAATTAACAATCTATATAATGGTGCAAAAAATGTCAATTTACCTCTTGTGGTTGTTGAGATATGATTTTTTTAAATATTAAACTTTGACTTCCGGTTTGGACAGGAAGTAAGGTCAAATTGGGGTCACCTTTTTGTAAATATTTTTGACAATTAACGATCTGTACAATGGTACAAAAATTGTGAATTTACCTCTTGTGGTTGTTGAGATATGATTTTTTAAATATTAAATTCTTGATTTATCGTAATTCGATATCTGATGACCTAATCCATGACGTCACAACTCGTGTTTCATCTACGTTAAGTTCTAAGTATATGCCAAGTTTGAAGTTCATGTGACTTTTGAAAGTATGTATTTTTGTAGAACAATCTATCCGGAAAAGAAAAAAAAAAAACTAGATATAAGTTTTGTCACAACAAAAACTAGGTGTTCGAGTTGAAGTTAAAATGATGACGTCATCAATTCAAGTGTTGGAGAAAGTCAAATGTTAACGTCTGTTGAAGTTCTCATGAGAAGTTTATTTGAATACAATACAATACTGAATTTAGAAATTATTTTAATATTAAACTTTGACTTCCGGTTTGGACAGCAAGTAAAGGTCAAATTGGGGTCATGTTTTTGTAAATACTTTTGACAATTAACAATCTGTACAATGGTGCAAAAACTGTGAATTTACCTCTTGTGGTTGTTGAGATATGATTTTTAAAAATATTAAACTTTGACTTCCGGTTTGGACAGGAAGTAAGGTCAAATACTTTTGACAATTAACAATCTGTACAATGGTGCAAAAACTGTGAATTTACCTCTTGTGGTTGTTGAGATATGATTTTTAAAAATATTAAATTTTGACTTCCGGTTTGGACAGGAAGTAAGGTCAAATTGGGGTCATCGTTTAGTAAATACTTTTGACAATTAACGTTTTGTACAATGGTACAAAAATTGTGAATTTACCTCTTGTGGTTGTTCAGATATGATTTTTTTAAATATTAAAATTTGACTTCCGGTTTGGACAGGAAGTAAGGTCAAATTGGGGTCATCTTTTAGTAAGTATTTTTTGCCAATCAATGATCTGTGCAATGGTACAAAAATTGTGAAATTACCTCTTGTAGTTGTTGAGATATAATTTTTTTAAATATTAAACTTTGACTTCGGTTTGGACAGGAAGTAAGGTCAAATTGGGGTCATCTTTGTAAATATTTGTTGACCAATTAACGATCTGTACAATGGTACAAAATTGTGAATTTACCTCTTGTGGTTGTTGAGATATGATTGTTTTAAATATTAAACTTTGACTTCCGGTTTGGACAGGAAGTAAGGTCAAATTGGGGTCATATTTGTGTAAATATGTTTCGACAATTAACAATCTGTACAATGGCGCAAATAATGTCAATTTACTTCTTGTGGTTGTTGAGATATGATTTTTTTAAATATTAAATTTTGACTTCCTGGTTTGGACAGGAAGTAAGGTCAATTGGGGTCATCTTTTAGTAAATATTTTTTGCCAATCAATGATCTGTACAATGGTACAAAAATTGTGAAATTACCTCTTGTGGTTGTTGAGATATAATTTTTTTAAATATTAAATTTTGACTTCCGGTTTGGACAGGAAGTAAGGTCAAAGTGGGGTCATCTTTTGTAAATATGTTTTGACCATTAACGATCTGTACAATAGTACAAAAATTGTGAATTTACCTCTTGTGGTTGTTGAGATATGATTGTTTTAAATATTAAACTTTGACTTCCGGTTTGGACAGGAAGTAAGGTCAAATTGGGGTCATATTTGTGTAAATATGTTTCGACAATTAACAATCTATACAATGGCGCAAATAATGTCAATTTACTTCTTGTGGTTGTTGAGATATTATTTTTTTAAATATTAAATTTTGACTTCCGGTTTGGACAGGAAGTAAGGTCAAATTGGGGTCATCTTTTAGTAAATATTTTTTGCCAATCAATGATCTGTACAATGGTACAAAAATTGTGAAATTACCTCTTGTGGTTGTTGAGATATAATTTTTTTAAATATTAAACTTTGACTTCCGGTTTGGACAGGAAGTAAGGTCAAAGTGGGGTCATCTTTTGTAAATATTTTTTGACCATTAACGATCTGTACAATGGTACAAAAATTGTGAATTTACCTCTTGTGGTTGTTGAGATATGATTGTTTTAAATATTAAACTTTGACTTCCAGTTTGGACAGGAAGTAAGGTCAAATTGGGGTCACCTTTGTGTAAATATGTTTCGACAATTAACAATCTATACAATGGCGCAAATAATGTCAATTTACTTCTTGTGGTTGTTGAGATATGATTTTTTTAAATATTAAATTTTGACTTCCGGTTTGGACAGGAAGTAAGGTCAAATTGGGGTCATGTTTTTGTAAATACTTTTGACAATTAACAATCTGTACAATGGTGCAAAAACTGTGAATTTACCTCTTGTGGTTGTTGAGATATGATTTTTAAAAATATTAAACTTTGACTTCCGGTTTGGACAGGAAGTAAGGTCAAATACTTTTGACAATTAACAATCTGTACAATGGTGCAAAAACTGTGAATTTACCTCTTGTGGTTGTTGAGATATGATTTTTAAAAATATTAAATTTTGACTTCCGGTTTGGACAGGAAGTAATGTCAAATTAGGGTCATCTTTTAGTAAATATTTTTTGACAATTAACGTTTTGTACAATGGTACAAAATTGTGAATTACCTCTTGTGGTTGTTCAGATATGATTTTTAAATATTAAATTTGACTTCCGGTTTGGACAGGAAGTAAGGTCAAATTGGGGTCATCTTTTAGTAAGTATTTTTTGCCAATCAATGATCTGTGCAATGGTACAAAAATTGTGAAATTACCTCTTGTAGTTGTTGAGATATAATTTTTTTAAATATTAAACTTTGACTTCCGGTTTGGACAGGAAGTAAGGTCAAAGTGGGGTCATCTTTTGTAAATATTTGTTGACCATTAACGATCTGTACAATGGTACAAAAATTGTGAATTTACCTCTTGTGGTTGTTGAGATATGATTGTTTTAAATATTAAACTTTGACTTCCGGTTTGGACAGGAAGTAAGGTCAAATTGGGGTCATATTTGTGTAAATATGTTTCGACAATTAACAATCTGTACAATGGCGCAAATAATGTCAATTTACTTCTTGTGGTTGTTGAGATATGATTTTTTTAAATATTAAATTTTGACTTCCGGTTTGGACAGGAAGTAAGGTCAAATTGGGGTCATCTTTTAGTAAATATTTTTGCCAATTAATGATCTGTACAATGGTACAAAATGTGAATTTACCTCTTGTGGTTGTTGAGATATAATTTTTAAATGGAAAACTTTGACTTCCGGTTTGGACAGGAAGTAAGGTCAAATTGGGGTCATCTTTTTGTAAATATTTTTTGACAATTAACAATCTGTACAATGGTGCAAAAACTCTGAATTTACCTCTTGTGGTTGTTGAGATATGATTTTTTAAATATTAAACTTTGACTTCCGGTTTGGACAGGAAGTAAGGTCAAATTGGGGTCATCTTTAGTAAATATGTTTTGACAATTAACAATCTATACAATGGCGCAAATAATGTGAATTTACCTCTTGTGGTTGTTGAGATATGATTTTTTAAATATTAAATTTGACTTCCGGTTTGGACAGGAAGTAAGGTCAAATGGGGTCATCTTTTAGTAAATATTTTTTGCCAATCAATGATCTGTACAATGGTACAAAAATTGTGAAATTACCTCTTGTGGTTGTTGAGATATAATTTTTTTAAATATTAAACTTTGACTTCCGGTTTGGACAGGAAGTAAGGTCAAAGTGGGGTCATCTTTTGTAAATATTTTTTGACCATTAACGATCTGTACAATGGTACAAAAATTGTGAATTTACCTCTTGTGGTTGTTGAGATATGATTGTTTTAAATATTAAACTTTGACTTCCGGTTTGGACAGGAAGTAAGGTCAAATTGGGGTCATGTTTTTTGTGTAAATATGTTTCGACAATTAACAATCTATACAATGGCGCAAATAATGTCAATTTACTTCTTGTGGTTGTTGAGATATTATTTTTTTAAATATTAAATTTTGACTTCCGGTTTGGACAGGAAGTAAGGTCAAATTGGGGTCATCTTTTAGTAAATATTTTTTGCCAATCAATGATCTGTACAATGGTACAAAAATTGTGAAATTACCTCTTGTGGTTGTTGAGATATAATTTTTTTAAATATTAAACTTTGACTTCCGGTTTGGACAGGAAGTAAGGTCAAAGTGGGGTCATCTTTTGTAAATATTTTTTGACAATTAACGATCTGTACAATGGTACAAAAATTGTGAATTTACCTCTTGTGGTTGTTGAGATATGATTGTTTTAAATATTAAACTTTGACTTCCAGTTTGGACAGGAAGTAAGGTCAAATTGGGGTCACCTTTGTGTAAATATGTTTCGACAATTAACAATCTATACAATGGCGCAAATAATGTCAATTTACTTCTTGTGGTTGTTGAGATATGATTTTTTTAAATATTAAATTTTGACTTCCGGTTTGGACAGGAAGTAAGGTCAAATTGGGGTCATGTTTTTGTAAATACTTTTGACAATTAACAATCTGTACAATGGTGCAAAAACTGTGAATTTACCTCTTGTGGTTGTTGAGATATGATTTTTTTAAATATTAAACTTTGACTTCCGGTTTGGACAGGAAGTAAGGTCAAAGTAATATCTTTGTAAATATATTTTGCCCATTAACGATCTGTACAATGGTACAAACATTGTGAATTTTCCTCTTGTGGTTGTTGAGATTTTATTTTTTTAAATATTAAACTTTGACTTCCGGTTTGGACAGGAAGTAAGGTCAAATTGGGGTCATCGTTTAGTAAATACTTTTGACAATTAACGTTTTGTACAATGGTACAAAATTGTGAATTACCTCTTGTGGTTGTTCAGATATGATTTTTAATATTAAAATTTGACTTCCGGTTTGGACAGGAAGTAAGGTCAAATTGGGGTCATCTTTTAGTAAATATTTTTTGCCAATCAATGATCTGTACAATGGTACAAAAATTGTGAAATTACCTCTTGTGGTTGTTGAGATATAATTTTTTTAAATATTAAACTTTGACTTCGGTTTGGACAGGAAGTAAGGTCAAATGGGGTCATCTTTGTAAATATTTTTGACAATTAACGATCTGTACAATGGTACAAAATTGTGAATTTACCTCTTGTGGTTGTTGAGATATGATTGTTTTAAATATTAAACTTTGACTTCCGGTTTGGACAGGAAGTAAGGTCAAATTGGGGTCATATTTGTGTAAATATGTTTCGACAATTAACAATCTATACAATGGCGCAAATAATGTCAATTTACTTTGTGGTTGTTGAGATATGATTTTTAAATATTAAATTTTGACTTCCGGTTTGGACAGGAAGTAAGGTCAAATTAATCATCTTTTAGTAAATATTTTTGACAATTCAATGATCTAATACAATGGTACAAAAATTGTGAAATTTACCTCTTGTGGTTGTTGAGATATGATTTTTAAATATTAACTTTGACTTCCGGTTTGGACAGGAAGTAAGGTCAAATTATTTTTTGACAATTAACAATCTGTACAATGGTGCAAAAACTGTGAATTTACCTCTTGTGGTTGTTGAGATATGATTTTTAAAAATATTAAATTTTGACTTCCGGTTTGGACAGGAAGTAAGGTCAAATTGGGGTCATCGTTTAGTAAATACTTTTGACAATTAACGTTTTGTACAATGGTACAAAAATTGTGAATTTACCTCTTGTGGTTGTTCAGATATGATTTTTTTTTAATATTAAAATTTGACTTCCGGTTTGGACAGGAAGTAAGGTCAAATTGGGGTCATCTTTTAGTAAGTATTTTTTGCCAATCAATGATCTGTGCAATGGTACAAAAATTGTGAAATTACCTCTTGTAGTTGTTGAGATATAATTTTTTTAAATATTAAACTTTGACTTCCGGTTTGGACAGGAAGTAAGGTCAAAGTGGGGTCATCTTTTGTAAATATTTGTTGACCATTAACGATCTGTACAATGGTACAAAAATTGTGAATTTACCTCTTGTGGTTGTTGAGATATGATTGTTTTAAATATTAAACTTTGACTTCCGGTTTGGACAGGAAGTAAGGTCAAATTGGGGTCATATTTGTAAATATGTTTGACAATTAACAATCTGTACAATGGCGCAAATAATGTCAATTTACTTCTTGTGGTTGTTGAGATATGATTTTTTTAAATATTAAATTTTGACTTCCGGTTTGGACAGGAAGTAAGGTCAAATTGGGGTCATCTTTTAGTAAATATTTTTTGCCAATCAATGATCTGTACAATGGTACAAAAATTGTGAAATTACCTCTTGTGGTTGTTGAGATATAATTTTTTTAAATATTAAACTTTGACTTCCGGTTTGGACAGGAAGTAAGGTCAAAGTGGGGTCATCTTTTGTAAATATTTTTTGACCATTAACGATCTGTACAATGGTACAAAAATTGTGAATTTACCTCTTGTGGTTGTTGAGATATGATTGTTTTAAATATTAAACTTTGACTTCCGGTTTGGACAGGAAGTAAGGTCAAATAAGTCATATTTGTGTAAATATGTTTCGACTATTAACAATCTATACAATGGCGCAAATAATGTCAATTTACTTCTTGTGGTTGTTGAGATATTATTTTTTTAAATATTAAATTTTGACTTCCGGTTTGGACAGGAAGTAAGGTCAAATTGGGGTCATCTTTTAGTAAATATTTTTGACAATCAATGATCTGTACAATGGTACAAAATTGTGAAATTACCTCTTTGGTTGTTGAGATATGATTTTTTTTAATATTAAACTTTGACTTCCAGTTTGGACAGGAAGTAAGGTCAAATTGGGGTCACCTTTTTGTAAATATTTGTTGACAATTAACGATCTGTACAATGGTACAAAAATTGTGAATTTACCTCTTGTGGTTGTTGAGATATGATTGTTTTAAATATTAAACTTTGACTTCCGGTTTGGACAGGAAGTAAGGTCAAATTGGGGTCATATTTGTGTAAATATGTTTCGACAATTAACAATCTATACAATGGCGCAAATAATGTCAATTTACTTCTTGTGGTTGTTGAGAATGTCGAAAAGGTTTATTGAAAACTTCTCTCCCAAGGATAGAAATTTAAAAAAATTTTGACGAAATGTCTCGGTCTTAAACCACTGTGCAATCGTTTTCCCGGTTCTGGATAGCTCTTAGTTTGCTTTAAATTGCAATAGTCCACGAACAATGACTGTTTCGGTCAAAATTAATACTGTCAGACTGTCTGGTCTCTGTGACTGTTAGGATGTGTAACAATTTTAGGAAAGAGTGCAGTATACGATCGCCACTGCACTCTTCCCCAATTTTAAACTCTTACTAGCCGTTTGGAAGCAAACTCAGTAAACTATCAATTGTTTTCTGAAGCGACATGGATTAACATGTTAAATAGATTTTTTAATTTGCAGCTATCCAGAACCGGAAAAAATACGGAACCGGGAAAACGACTGTCTTAGTGGGAATTACCCTTAGTGGCTAATTATAACGGTCAACATTCATACGTCTAGGAAAGGCCTAGGTTAAGCCTTAACAACATTTTACCCCTTTTTTTGACCGATTTCCTTTAAATAAACACGTAACAAGTACATAGTAACATACCCCGTTCTCTTCAAACTCCTGTATCAGCTGTTCCAGACCCAACTGGCGTAAAATAACATCCATCTTTTACTTTGTCTTTAAGACTTATTCGTCGTCGCGGGGAAAAAGGTGAGAGTAGGCCTACCTCTGAAGTAAAGACAGCGCCACCTATTGGCAAGCACTGGATAATTCAGTCAAACTGGTGGTACGTGGCGACAATGCGACAATGCGACGGCACGACGCGACTATGCGACGGCACGACGCGACTATGCGCCGTTGACGGCGTAAGCGGCTAAGGACCATCAATCAACACGGGCGACAATGCGACAATGCGACAATGCGACGGCACGACGCGACTATGCGCCGTTGACGGCGCAAACGGCTAGGGACCAAACCATTCACGCCATACATGCGCCGTTTAAATGGCAGTAATGGTATTCCATACTTTGTTGACCTGTTTAACCTACTGTTGTGTCTGCATAATTAGTTAGCGCCCTCAAGCGGTAAAGGGGTAAGGACGCCATGTTTAGGAATGTGTATATGACATAAAACACAATAAAGGGGGCCACTTTGCATCCGTCACGTTAGCAGTTTTTCTAATGGTTGTTATTTATTTTTAAGTACCTGAAACCGACCAAAAAGTGTTTCAAAATATGAATGGACATGCAGGCTTATACTAGAACTAATTTGAGTTAATTTATTTATTTTTTATTGTTTTACCCTCAAATTTCCATAAAAATTGGACGGAAACTGAGTTACCGCACTTTTCCGTCCATTTGTTGATAGAAATTTTAGGGTAATTAAAAAAATAATAGTAATAATCAACTCAATTATCTTTAGGATAAGCATGCATGTCTATTCAAATGTTGAAATTCTTTTTTGGTGGTTTCAGATATTAAAAAGAAAATTACAACCATTAGAAAAACTGCTAACGTGACGGTAGGAAAGTGGCCCCCTTTATTGTGTTTTATGTCATATGCAAGACGTGAGAACATGCAAGCATTTTGAACGTTAACCTTTGATCGTGTACGTGTCATTTATTATTGAATACTACATACAATTTTGGCGACGAGGATATGGCCCACTTGCCACCGCCCCCTTCGTTTCTTCATTCCCCGGGAACACCGCCCTTGCCGTGGAAACAGTGGCGCAGTTTGTTTGAAACTTACATGATTGCTAGTGGGGCAGACAAGTACCCGGATGAGCGCAAACGGGCATTGCTGTTGCATTGCCTGGGGCCTGAAGGACAACGAATTTTCGGTACCTTGCCTACTAACGACGTTACAACTACGAAAACCGAATCGTCGTCGACGAGTACAGACAGAGCCGGTTCTTCAACTCCATCTACAGTAACATACGCTGACACACTTGCAAGATTACAGGCACATTTCCTTCCGACAGTGAATGTGGTCGCTGAGCGATACCGATTTCGACAGAGGGCTCAAAGGTCGGATGAGCCTGTAGAGGAATACATCATTGCCTTACGTCAATTGGCTGTGACATGCGATTTCGGTACTTTGTGTGAGGAGATGATTCGTGACCAACTAGTGGAAAAAACTTGCTCAGACCGAATTCGAGAGAGATTACTGCTTGAACCAAAACTGACACTGTCTTCTGCGTTGACATTGAGTCGGCAAATGGAATCTGCATTTCGTGAATCCAAGTCCATCTCGAATACTGCTTCAAATTCATCACAAGTTATGGACAGTACAGTGCATGCTACACATGTCAAGCGGTCAAAGGGCACTCCAACGAAATTTAAGCCACATCATACTGCACCTGGAGACGGTAAGCACGATTCACATTCATTTCAACAGTCATCCAGAGTAAAGTGCTATCGTTGTGGTAGTACTGAACACAAAGCTAACTTTCCAAATTGCAAGGCTAAAAATGTGGAATGTTCCAAATGCAAGAAAAAGGACATTTTGCTCGTGTATGTAAATCCTCAGGACAAGTTCGACATGTTGGTGTCGATAGTGATACAAGTGCTGTTAGTGACTCTGAATTACATGTACTTACCGTTGGTACATCACAGTCTCGTAGTATTACATGTGTGCTCACATTGGGTCGTGATGTAAATGTGTCAATGATTTTTGACACTGGTTCACCCGTTTCCATTCTGCCACTGGCAACGTTTGATACATTTTTCGTACGAGATGCCTTGTTTCCTCCACGTGCGAAGCTCACTACATATTTGCACGAGCCTATCGCTATCAAGGGATGTTTTCGCACATCAGTACGTCTTGCTGCCAGCCGTCAAGTACAAGCAGAAATTTATGTGGTAGAGTCTGGCGAGCCAATTCTTGGTTTGGATATTATTCGCAGTCTTGATCTTACACTTCAGAAGGACAGAGTTGTGCATGTACCCATTCGTCAGGTGTCATGTGACACCCCACTTACTGCTATGACGAGTGCACAAACGTCTGCACCACAATCTACTACGCATTCAGAACAGGACAAACATTCCATTCGTGCTTCATTTCCTGACCTGTTTAGGGAAAAGTTAGGAACAGCTCGCGGTTATGTTCATCGTGTCAAGACGCGATCGGACGTGACACCGATACAACAGCGATTGCGACGGTTACCATTTGCGGTACGCGATAAAGTTAAAGCAGAACTACAACGCTTAGAGGAGGCAGATATCAAGAGCGGATCGATGCAAGTGAATGGGTTTCGCCAATTATTGTCTCTTACAAGAAATCTGTAGATATTCGCATGTGTGTGGACTTGAGACAAGTCAACCGTGCTGTCGTCATTGACAAATTTCCACTACCTGATATACAGGAACTTTTCTCTGAACTTCGCTATGCCAAAGTGTTCAGCACACTCGATCTAAACTCTGCCTACCATCAGCTACAGCTGGCAGAGGAATCTCGTGATTTAACTGCATTCATTACCCTGGAAGGACTATTCCGATTCAAGCGAGTTTGCTTTGGTCTTGCATCCGCACCAGCAGCATTCCAAAAACTCATGAGTTCGGTATTAACAGGACTCCCAGGTGTTCAGTGTTACCTTGATGATGTAGTCTGCTATGGGCGTGACCAGGCCGAACATGATAAGAACCTTGCAGCAGTGTTACAACGACTACAGGATACTGGTTTAACACTTAATTCTCGTAAGTGCCAGTTTAACCTTACTTCCCTTCGATTCCTTGGACATGTCGTGTCGGCAGAGGGACTTCATCCTGTTCCTTCTCACGTGGAGGCGATCCTACATGCTCCACGTCCCACAGATGTGTCTACTCTACGGTCGTTCCTTGGATTAGCGTCGTACTACGCACGGTTCGTACCAAATTACTCTACGGTGATTGAACCCTTACGTGCACTTACTCGCAAAGAGGTGCCATACAATTGGACACCAGATGTACAGCTTAGTCTGGACACAGTCAAGAAACTAATTGCAAACTGTGTTACACTTCGCTTGTTTGATCCTGACTTACCAGTTATTGTGTCTACTGATGCTTCAGCTTACGGTTTAGGTGCCGTTCTTCTGCAGGTCAAGGATAAATTTGAAGTGCCTATTGCGTTCGCATCTAGAACCTTGACTGATGCGGAACGAAAGTACTCGGTTGGAGAAAAGGAGGCCCTAGCCTGTGTTTGGGACTGTGAAAAGTGGTTTCAGTACTTATGGGGTCGCCACTTTACGCTGCGCACTGATCACCAATCACTTACAACTCTCCTATCTACGCGGGGAAACGGTCGTCAGTCCATGAGAATAGCTCGCTGGGCTGCTCGTTTGTTGAGATTTAACTACTCTGTGGAATTCCAGGCGGGTATTCAAAACAAAGTAGCTGATGCACTTTCCCGTCTTCCCCTCATGCCACACAGATACTGCACCGATTGAGGACGATGATGAGGAAGTCATCACACAATCAATAAATGTGCTGCCGCTGGAACTTGGCTACAGTTCACAAGTTCGATCTACAACAAGCTGCAAAAACTAGTGGATAATACACCCTCAACGTGTTACTTCATATGTCATCAATGGATGGCCTAACAAGAAAGATATTGATCAGTCTCATCACCATACTCATGATCTCGTGATGAGATTTCAGTCGTTGACAATCGCTTACATGCGTGGGTGACTCGTTTGTGATACCAGAGGCCTTACAACAAAACCTTATTTCACTTGCTCACGAAGCATCACCAGGGTATCGTACGCTGCAAACAACGTCTACGTGATTAGCACAGGCCTGGCATGGATCGGCATGGTCGAGGAGGAGGCCATTCGCAACTGCTTCGCTTGCCAGACCAGTGACAAAACGGCACGAACTCGGAACACTCCGCTACAGCCGGTTCCATTGCCAGCGGGACCGTGGCAAAAAGTCGCGATTGACATTACTGGACCTTTTGAACGGGGTCCACAGGATTGCAGATATGCTATAGTCCTGATTGATTACTACAGCAAATGGCCGGAAGTTGCGTTTGCTGCGAACATTACTTCTAACACAGTAATTGCCATGCTTACTTCGATATTTGCACGTGAAGGTTCACCTTAACGAAATTGTAACTGACAATGGGTTCAGTTCACCCTCATGCTGAGTTTGAGAACTTCCTACACAATTGTGGCATCACACCACAAATCTTCGCTATATTACCCCAGAGCTAACGGCGGCGTGGAACGCTGGAACCGAGTTCTCAAGCAGACACCAACTAGCTTCACAGTGAGAAGAGAGGATGGAAAAATGCAGTTTTGGAACTACTGAATGCATACCGTTCAACTCAACACCAGACAACCGGAAAATCACCAAATCTGAGCTGTTACATAACCGGAAGTTGACTACGCGTCTGAATATTCGAACAGACAAACCTACGCGCTTGGATGATGCTGTAGTTCGCGATCGTGTAACGGATAAGCAGAATAAATCTCGTGTATACTGATGCCAATTAAGCCGTGGTGCGGTTAAGCCAAAGTTCAAACCAGGGACTATGTGCGCGTGAAAAAGACCCAACAAAGGACCAAACAAATTCACTACTCCTCAGAAAATCATCAATACCAAAGCGACCATTCACTTATGTGTTAGAGGATGGACGGGTCTCAATAGCTTCCAAATTGAGTCTATGTCCAGTTGAGTTCATGGTACATGGTCAGACATCTAATGCTGACAATGGTCTCACAACCACAGCAAAAAATCAGTCTGTGGCAGGAGCTGCCCAGGAGAAAATTCCCAATGGGATCCCATTCAATGGGACCCAATATGGAATGGGACTTAATGGGATCCCATACAATGGGATCCCATACAATGGGATCCCATTGAAAATGTCTCAAATTCCATATTGGGTCCCATTGAATGAAATCCCATTGGGTCCCAATGATTAGGATCCTGTTCGGTCCTACTGAATGGGATCCCATTGTATGGGATCCAGTAACGCTGACATTATATCTAGTTGAATTGGATCCCATTGAGTCCTTCTGAATGGAAGCCTATGGGTCAAACGAACATAATTAGACAGAATGTAATCCACTTTGGTTTGTTTTGGTTTGTATTTTGGACAACATACAGGCGGTATACAATATTACTTAATAGCTCTTTACAATTATTAAATCTGGTAGGAATTCCATATAGAGAATACAACAATATGTAATAAATGTAAGAAAAATATATATTAACAAAATATCCGTGAAGATACTGCTCAAAGTAGTTTTTTTTTTTTTTTTTAAGAAAATAAACAAAGAACTGTGATTAAAAAAATTATCACGCGTGTGATAATGTTTTAACCATTACAATGTGTACACAAAAAGGCTGAATGCATTTACACTATTTTTTTCTCGTAAACGGCCCAACAAAACTAGCTGAAATTCTCACAAGTTATTTGTTATTTATACACACATCTCCACTCTTATAAATTATGGATGCCTTAACCAAACACTTACCAAAGATGTAGCATCTCTTTAATACATGTTTTAATAGTCACTGAAGAGTTTTAACTATTTAAAAATGTTTTACAACATTTGGCATCATTCAACAACCGGACTTCAAATCCATATGCATGTAAATTAAAAGCTTTGTTGGT
>CM055825.1:25681477-25706304 GCA_029582265.1 Zoroaster sp. YZ-2022 | reverse complement strand
AATTGGTTAGATTGGCTCTGGTTATAGCGACATCAGGTTGATAGGTAAGTATCGGTTTGATATATTTTGTATAGATAGGACGTATAATTGGGGCATTGCCATTACGGGCCCCTGTCATAAATATTTGATGTTCTTAATGGGTATGATAATATTTGAATTCATAAATGCTGTCCAGTCTATAGTATAGCAATTCTAGCACAACGTTACGGTACGTCATGTATGGTGACGCTCTTTCTACTTCGTTATTATCTTGGTATTGTAACGGACGATGCTGGCTTCATAGCCTAAGCCTATTTTGGAAGTCACAGAAATGTGACGTAAAATAATTTAGAAGCAAAGCCTTTCTGTACTTATACATTTTGTTTTAAATGAAAATAAAGATAATGGCGATTCTTTCCTGCAGAACAAAATATTGCGATTAAGATATAGGTGCGCAACGGCAGGAAGCGCCCTACGACAACAACCTGTGGTCAAGACTAATTACACTATGACTATCTTTACCATGAAAACGATATGAAAGGTCATTTTCCCGTGAAAATTTTTTGCTAAGGGCAAATTCACGGTATTTACATGGAAATGATAATCGTGTAAATGCCGTAAAAATTATAATTTCATTCGGGTAGAATGTCGTATCTGGCCGCCACTATTTTCATTAAATATAACCAATAATTAATCTACCTACCTGGTAAGGTGGAGAATATATGGATGATGATCATGGACATATACTCAAATTTTTCCCAGGATATTTATTTCATGAAAATCAGGCATTTTTGGTATACGATGACATCCTCAGTCATTAAATCTGATCTTGTAAACTCCACAATTAGTGACCAACACAGTCATTGCACATGCGTAGTGGCAACTATAATTCATTTATCAATAATGATCAAAATGCTTTATACTTAGCACTCCATTGCAATTTGATGGTGCAGTGCATTCTTGTTGCTGCCATGTACAGCTTGTGTATTTGCCTACGTGTGTTATACACGCGTACAGTGTGGCATATGTTTCATGCGATGCATACAAGCTGGAGCTCTGTTCACGCTCGTTGTTGGCAGTAGTGTGTGCTTTTGTGTTATGGGTTTTGTTGTGCTTGCTCAAGCCTTTTATACTGGGGTTTGGGATCCACTGTGTGGTCGGCAACCAATCAGCGCAGGGCTGGCAGGCAGGTTGTTTCTGATTGGTTTACAGTGAACTTCTGGGATCGGTAACTTTGTGTTGGCGGAAGACTTTTGGTTAAGCGTCACTTTGTCACAGCTTTTATTTGATAACACTTTTCACCACCGCCTCCCCAGGTCTCCTCCATGGCTTTTTTTCAGTAGATTTTACTGGGTTCTGAACAAGTTTTTGCAAAAAAATGACAGTCAATGTTACAATTTAACGCTTTAAACATGTAGCTCTAGTTTCAATTGTAGCAGGTTTAGTTTATCAGGTAGTTTAACTTTAAGAGCCATTGGTCGGGACATTTTATAGTGCCCTTCGGTTTCGGAGGCTGGGTTACCTATCCCCGTACATTCCGACTTGGGGAAATTCAAAGGTTTTATTAGGTAAATGATATTCTACACTTTTTAACACCCTGTGCCTCTCGGTTTCAGGGAGGCAAGCTTACTCTGTATCTGTCCATCCTATTTTCCAACTTGGGGAAAATTACAATGTTTAATTAGGTAAAGGGCAATTTACACTTTTAGTAATTGTTAGGTTGTAAACCTTTTAACACTAGTGCCCCTCTCGGTTTCTGGGGGCTAGCTTCATGTACATGTCCCTTGTACTTTCCGACTGGGGAAAGTCCAATATTTTATAGGTCTTAATATAATCTACTGGCTTCTGTATATTTACATACTTTTACATTAGTAATACTAAGGCAAGGTGCGTATATGTATATTGTGGAGGTCATGTAAATGACCCGTATCTGGTCGGGCGACCCAGCATGTTCATGTGGCATAGTGTTGTGAATTTTATGGGCGAGGTAGTCCATCGGCGCGAGTAGTCCGTTATATGTTGGTAAGGGCGAGGTAGTCCTTGAAAAATGGCCACTTTTTGTTTATGGGCGAGGTAGTCCATGATTTATGTTAAATGGGCGGTAGGTCCATAATTTGCGTAAGTGTAAGCGAGGTAGTCCATGATGTGATGTTTTGTGTGTGTCTGTTTAGCCGGTTTGCCCCAGTCGTACCAGGTATCCGGCTCCTTTGCTAGGTAATTTCTTTTGATTGCATTTGTTAAGGTTGTAAGTGTTGTGAAAAAGAAAAGAAATAAATGCAGTTTTAGCTGTGGCGGAAAATGTCAAAATTTGGTCGGTCCCTAATTTATTGTCTGAGTATAATAGGATCCTTCTATTTTCTGAAGGGAGTGATTTTTTTTACAAGGAAATCAAGTCCGGAAAACCATCATAAAGTCGATTTTTAAAGATAGTTTTCGCTTTCTGTACCACAAAAATTGATAGAATGATTTTTTTTAACTGGTTAGTGGGTTGCAAAAAATCCAAAAAGCTCCTTAAAAGTGGCGGTGGCCGGATACGACATTCTTTCCTTTCATTCGCCGTAAAAAGACTGTAATTACCGGTACCCTCTCCATGCTATAAAGTTTGGCTAGCTCATTAACTCTGCTAGCCGAGTTAATATAACTCTCTGTTCCATTGTTGACCCTTTTGTATCCATCCGTAATCCCCCATGAATGGATACTTATTGAATGGAGGTTTAACCGTTCACATTAGCTAAGACGTGGTAACCGTTCTTTTGACGTTTTAATTGGATTAACGTTAGGGGTGGTTGTAAGTTACCTAAAGCCCTTCCCACTTCTCCCATTTTCACACGATTTTTGCTACGGTAGAGCACGATTTTTCAATTATTTACAATCGCAACGGCGTCGTGGCCATGTTCGTGGTCAATCGTGGTCCACCGTAGCGCACCGTAGTCAACGGCGGATCTAGGCCCAAAGTTTAGGGGGGGCCAAATGCTCAGTGGAGGGGCGTATTTGGTGGGGTTTGTTTGTTTTGTGGGTCTAGACGACAATACTTGATTTAGTATGAAATTTCAGTGATAAGCTTTGGATTTGAACCCCGCAACCTTGTGATTGTAGGCTGTGGTCCCGGCGGTTCAACCACTTGACTCAATGCAGGGTTTCGGAAATGCTTAGCTTCTGGTTGCTCTGTTTAAATAGAAGCCGCCTGAAATAATCCATTGATGACACCAGGAACTCTGAATTAACGGCAGTTATTATTGATCAAAATTGATCCTTTGCTACAAAAGTGGTAGATTTTCAGAAAAACAATCATTGACAATGTTTTAAGATATGGCCACCTCATCTGGGTTTGAGAGCTGGTGCTGCATAATGGAGTCCCCAGAGTGCGTTATGTACATACATTATTGTGTAATCTACACAGTGCTGCAAAACAGCCCACTCTATTTTACGTTGATACTTACTGCTCATATGACGATGGAAGACGAATCTTTCAAGTCACTGCTCCTGCTCACTCACAAGATTGAAATGCGTTTTATGCACGCGATGTTCGCGCCAAGTCTAAACGTAGGCCTACATTGCGGACGTTGCATGGCTCAATTTAGTATATCCAGGAAACCCCACACAACCAGTCCTGTGTGCATAAGCCATGCATACAATCACCGTGTACGCCTCGTCTAATGCAGCTTGGCTTAACTGCACAACTACCATTGCAAATTTGTGGCAATGTTGGATCGTGAGTAGGATTATGAACACATTCATGAAGCCAATCAGTGTGTTGTAATTTGCATACTTAACAAAAGCTGAACGTATAAGCAAGACTTAGCTGCACAAGGAGGGCGTAAAGTTGTGTTTGTTTTGTCTCTTTTTCCCCTTTTTTCTTCTTTTTTTCTTTTTTTTTTTTGGGGGCGTACAGCTGGTTTTTTGGGGCTATGGCCCTGTTGCCTCGGATCCGCTGTTGACCGTAGTAGATCTTGATGGCACCGTGGAGTAGCACGATTTTTTGGAATGTTCAAAAATCGTGCTCTGCCGTAGCGGTGGAAAAATCGTGGTCCACCGCGGCAGCATCGTATTACAGTCGTAACGTTGTCTTGACGTTGTCGTGGTATGTCGTGACGGCGTCTTGTTCATTCGCACTCATTCGTGGTGGCCGCAACACCCACGGTAGCCAAGACTTCGCACGATGCTGATACGATGCCGCCACGATGGTGCTGCGACCTAGCAAGACGCCAACAAGACGCCAGCAAGAACATGATTTTTATCACGTGTCTCTTGCTGATAGTGTGTGTTTTTATCACATGTCTCTTGTCTCTTCTTTAAAAGTGCACAAGCTGCCACGTCGCACTGGCGTCTTGTGAAATCGTACTGACGTCGTAGTACAATCTTGGCATTTCTTGGTATGCCGTGACAAATCTGTGACGATGTCGTAACTCATCAACACTGTCGTGGCACCATGCACGGATTACCGCACGGGCAAACTGGGCGTGCCCCGGGCCCAGGAGCCAATAGGGCCCTTGGTTTAAAAAAAATTTTTAAAGCATAGTACTAGTAGTATTATGCGCGTGTATGGGCCTGTGGTGAATTTGCCCAGGGCCTGTGCTCATGATGATCCGTCCATGCGTGCACTATCGCACTACTGCCATACCACATCTTGACGGCGTCTTGATAGCGTCTTGACAAGACGTAGAATTCGATAGACCTTGAACTTTTTGAGTGTGAATGCTACGGTACAGCACGACTGAGCACGATTTTTCAACTTTGAAAAATCGTGCCTACCGTAGCAAAATCGCGTAAGGGAAACGGGCTTTACTGAGCGTGTACATAGGCTCATACATATTATAATTTGCTTTATTTCTTATGTTTAGAGTCTAAAATAAAAAATTATTCCCCAACACATCGGGATTAATTCTAACGTATTCCAAGCTAACTCCACGTGGAGCCAGCCGCCCATTATAGTATATATGCAAGCTCCGAGTCCAAGCTCGCTCGCATGAAGGCCTACAATGTACGATATTCACTCACACCGAGGACGCGTGTAATACCCAAAGTAAGCGGGAAATTAAATACAAACAACGATGTCTGGTTGCCGACTACACACTGGTGTGATTTGTATAATGTTAGCCGGCCGGCCCGCCCGCCCGCCCGCGATGGAACTACGTTACCGATGGTTAAGATCTTGCAGCACATTGTTGGCCCCGGCTCATGCTACCATCCTGTATTAAGGAGCACAGGGATTTTCTTACGGGGACGAGGCTGTCGAGTAGACTGTCCGCCTGTGTGCTGCAACATAACATTACGTTAGGCGGCGACGCCGGAAAGATCGACAAAATTAAACTGCAAAGGCAGGATCTATTCTTCATTTCTGAAAACATTTATGTGTATAAATAGGCTCAGAATCTCCAATAACGAAATATTTTTAAGCCTCATATTGCAACAAAATCGGGGCCCGCCCCACGCCATAATACATTAATAGCTTCGCGCATGTTTTGGATTGGCAGTTTTCAAATCCTAGATGAAACGCCAACATTGAGCTTGTGAAGAATTTAGTGGGATACAGACTTATATAAAAGAAATAATTAGGCAGTGTGCGTCTTGCATTTCATAGGGCCATATTGCTTTGAGAAACACCGCCGAAAACCTTTTGAAAATAATTATACATGTACAAAAACTTTTAAATTTTTCCCTACAATGTCGCATACATTGTGCGTAAGTTAATTAATATAAATATTTGGTTACGTTATTGACCTTTGTAATGGAATGATGGCCAGTACATGAAGAACTTTGACCGGACTTCGCACAGAAAAGATAAGATGCTCTGTGGAACGGCCAGAAGGACGCACATGACCATATACTAATGAGCGCACATAGCACGGATGTTTATTGAAAACAATAGGTCAGTGGACTAGACCATTTTATATAATGGGATGGTGGATGGTGAGAAAGTATTGTTACACACAATATAATTAAGTACATGTACATGCACATCAATACAAAATACAACTCAAGATTTCAGAGTTTAAATGTTCAACTCAGCAACTTTAGTTATTCACATTCTTCCCACAAAATCAAAGTAAGATGGCCAAAAGTAATGGTGTGATCCGATCAGCAAGTGCATCAAACTTGGTTGTTTTAGGGACGTCCTCAATAATGACTGTCTGCCGAATGGCTGCAGAGTCTGCCTACTTTATTGAACAAAAGACTTCCCTAGTAACCGAACTGGGATCCAGCCAGTCCGCCTTATTAGCATAACAATGTACTGTATATGAAAAGGTTCCTTGATATTTTAATTTCCACTAAGTCTGCCGAGTAGGCCGACTCTGCCCAGTCCGCAGACCGGCGGTCTGGCCGTACCCACAAAGGGATTTCACCTCCCATTGTGATTAGGATCGGTGATTTCTGCATCAAATACCAGAGTTATTGTGGAGCTGGAGAGGACCCTACAAAATCCTTTTGATGTTTTGCCAACCAAGACAGCAGTCAGTTTTAGACAACAATGAACCTGTCAGTCATTCTGCTTGAGTAGTTTACAAACTTTTATTAAAGACCTTTGGGGCAGGATAAAAAATAACACTTCAGGGTAGATATAATTATTGTTGGTTTATCAAGTAATGCTAACCACTTCAAGTAGACTTAATGTATTTTGTAATATTCCGTTTTCAAAAAAACTAAGGTTAGAAAAAGTCCAGCATATTAAAATGACTAGGGAACGATTTCGTTCAAAATTTTTGCATTGTAAAATCATGATGCAAAAACTGAATTTGCATAGCAAAATCATTTTTTTGTATAGCAATCTGTGAATTTTTGTGTAGCAAATTTAAAAATGCTTAAAATTACAGTATGTAGTGTGCATAGGGTAAAGGTGTTGTTTTTTTAAGGCTTTACTGTCGTTTGGTTCATAATATGAATGTCCAAATTTTACCAGAAATAATAATTTTTAGTGTCCGGAAATTGAGCCACAGGTGGTAAAAACTCACGTGTAACCGTTATTTCGCCAAATTGCAATCATTCATGAAAGTTAGTCCTCCGTCCATTTTCTTGTTTTGTTTACATTATTATCGATCTGCTAAAACAGAGGCAATATCACAAAAAAACAAATTACCGACTGCGACATGTTCGGGTGCTTTTCAAAGTGAATTTCGCCGAGTGTAACGTTACTTTGTGGTATGATCAAGCTTGATTTTGATTATTAAAAATTCGTCAGGAAAATGAGTGGTTTGAAAACGCGATCATATTGTGTGCCGAAATGTTTCTAAATATCACCACTACATATATAAATGAATGCTCATTTTGTTAATTTTCTAAAACTTTTATTATAAAACGAAGTTACGGTAACGTTTCTAGTGTTTTGTTGAACACGGCCGTAGTGATCGTATGAAAGCGCACATGTAAACTGAACACGGTACGTACTATTGTGTATAGGGGGTGGCTCAATTGCTCAATGTTCCAACCCCCAAACTCAGGAGAAGAAAAAATAAACACGTGCGAAGCTAAAAAAAAAAACTGGGAGGTTGTTCCATGGTTGTTTCGTGTTTTCCATTTCGGGAATTTCGCTCGTAGTTAATTCATCAGCAGAAAAATAATGCATGCACATAGAATTTTAGGCATTGCGGAAAAAACCTTTACGGATTGCTGGAAAATAAAGTTGTGTTTACTGTTGCATCAACACCGTCGCGTCGGCGTAAAAGTCATCGTTGAACACGTACGTCGTCGGAAACAAACCCAGTCGGGACAGATAGCCTGATATTTTTTTGGTCGGAAATATACATGTAAACGTTATTTCGGGAAAGGTTTGTGAATATGATTTCAAAAATGTTTATAAATCGGTCGAAATTTTGTATCGCAAAATCTGCAATGCATTGTTTGAAATCATGGCCATCGCAGATTGCTCAAAATTACATCGCATTTTTGCGATGCGATACAGGGGAAATCGTTCACTGAAATGACAACAATGTGTGCCGCTATTCTGCAAGAGAAGTTACAGGATACTATAGGGGGTGACTCAATTGCGCAATGTTCCAACCCCCAAACCCAGGACAAGAAAAAATAAACACGTGCGAAGCGAAAAAAAAGGGGCGGTTGTTGCGTGTTTTCCATTTCGGGAATTTCGCCGTAACTGTCAGCAGAAAAATAATGCATGCACATAGCATTTTGGGCATTGCGGATAAAATCCTTACGTATTGCTGGGAAATGAAGTTGCATGTACGGTATGCACATAGATAAAACCGGACGTACCCCGGCGTGGTTAGGACACACGGAAACAAACCCAGTCAGGACGGATCACTTGATAGTTCGGGAAAGATTTGTGAATATGATTTCAAAAATGTTTATTATTAAACTATAATAGTGAAAACAAATTAGTATCAAAATCTGCAATGTATTGTTTGAAATTCCATTGCAGATTGTCCAAATTACGTCGCATTTGCGATGCGATACAGGGGAAATGATTCTGCTGGCTCAGATTATAAACTTTTACAAGGCCTATGGATCAGAATAAAAAAAATAGAAATAAAATAAGGGTACATAATTATAGGCATGTCACAGTAACCAGTAATATATCCTGAAATACCACCAGGGAATAAATTCATGTCCGAGAGATAAATAATGGAGCAGACCGAAAATCCCCAGACAGAGTGATTGACAGCGGTATTGTTGTTTTGTTAGGATTACCGTCTTTGTAAAAAAAAAATTAAAAAAAACTTCAAAAGATTCTCGTGGAGCCGCATGGAATTTTCCAGCAGGGTGGCTGATACAAATTGATACATTTTAAACATTTGACTATTGTGGTTGCCGATGGGCACGTGCTCCTCAAGAATTTCCGGGGATCCGTTTTCTTTTAAAGATCTTACACTTTCCGCCTCAAAGTAACAATAAAATCAACAACTCAAAGTTTGTCCCACAACTGAGTGTTTTAAGTGCTGGACATTTTTAACGATTATAATAGCCATTCATCTGCTGTATTTTGGAAGACGCAAATTGAATAAACTCCAAAACAAAATCTGTCTGCTGAGTCGGCAGACGGATTAACTACTAAGTTGGAAGTAGTAAATATTCAACAACAACATTAACATAACAAAGCGTCAAGAATTATGGCAGCCTCATTAATTCAGCCAAGCGTGAATTCACTCTGGACGGCGAGTCTGCCGACTGGCCGGTCCTTAGCAACCCGGACAGTCGGCAGACAGTCGGCAGGAATTCGGCCTAGTCATTATTGAGGACGTCCCTTAATCGAAGTTGGCTCAATTTTCTTTAAAAGAGGGGATTTTAATATGGACTTAAGAAAACCTACCTATAAATATATTCTACAACTATTTTCCCTTTGTTGATGTGAGAAATCGTCAAAATCTAATGATTGTGGACTTCAGAGAAACGACTCTCCTACGTTTCTTGTGGCACAATCTAGTACCCACTGCAATCATCACACTTTACGTGCATAAGTGAGTGCATGTGAAACAGACTATGGAGATCCTTGCATAAAATTACAAGGTCACTTCTCGAAGAAGAGAGACGTTCAATGATTGGACATGAAAAGGCCCCTCTCTCCTCTTGGCTAATCGAAATCCTTCTTACATGAATGGAAAGAGAATTTTCTACGGATTCTTCTGCCGTGCGAGGTAAATCTGTAATGTTACGCAATCTGCTTTGACATTCCATTTATTGAGCAAAACCATCGGAAAAACAATCAAATTCGTGTTGACCTCCATAGGAAATGCAGATTTTTAGCATTTACTCCCCTTTTTGCAAAAAGTATCATCAACTTTTTATCGTTACTTTTCATCAGTAATTTTCTCCTATCAAAATTTTCTGTTAGGGAACGTATTCAGACAAATGGTGCCCTATCGTGACTGAAATTGTATCAACTTTGATTCATTATTTCTCATTTCAGGAAAAAAAATAACAGTTTTGTATTTATTTTTTATGAATAAAGTATACTGCTCAAAACAATTTAGTTAACACGTGAATAATCTCAGTTATAGATAGTTCATTTTTTTCAGATAAACACAATGTTTCACAGAATTGATGAGAAACAACTGCACAATGAAACAGATGATAAAGGACGCATGTAGTGATTACACATTTCATGACGTGACTACTGAAAGAGAGAGGGGGTTGCAAATGAAAATCCCGGTTCATGGAACATTTCAAACCTATTTGATGTTAAAAATCCGGTGTTCCCTAAATTGTTTTGAGTAGTATATATATATCTTGAAGTTTTTAAAATAATTATTTTCATCAGCATTTCTTTTCTTTCAACATTTTTGGATTTTTCTTTTAAGGAATTAACTCAGACATATGGTGCCCTATCATGACTGAAATTTTATTCATTAATTCTTACTTCAGGAAAAAAAATTGTGACTTTGTTTATTTTTTCTTATGACCGAGTCCAGGGGACGAATCAACTCGTACCCAAAATCGAATGCGCCAGCCCGCCGTCTCCCACAGTATAGTCCTCTCCGCCTTTCCGCTGCCACTATAGTCTTCGGACTCTGCACTCTTTCCCGGTACATTTTCCCCGGGGCACAGTATCATAAAGTTTTATGGAAAATAGAGCATCATGAAGTTCAACATAAAACATTAATTATACCAATTTCAAAACTATCTTGTCCATTAACTACAGCCATAGTCATGAATAACAATTTGTGGATTTTAGATTTTATTAGCAAGAAATATGTTCAATTTGTAGAATAAAAAGCTTTATCTTCGGCAAATGCATTTAAAAGTAATCCAAACAAAATCTAAATTTAATTAATAATATTAATGATATTCTTTGAAATATTTCTGTCTTGTTTTAGTAAACTAAGTTGTACATGTTACGAAAAGTTTAACCCTTTCATTACCAGCCAGTTATGTAAGAGAGTACCCTTCTTTACTACAGTAATTAGGAGCCCAATGTCACTTCAGCACCAGTGGGTTTTTCACAATTTCATTGAAGTGCGCCCTCACTCTGCAGTAATAGACACTTTTTTTTACATGTGTACTGTACATACCAAATGAGTATACAAAGGGAGGAAAATATTGTGCAGATTTTTAAGTGTAAAAGCAAAACAATGAAATATTTAGATCAGTATTTACACTGAAGAAAAGTAATACAAATGGGTGATATTTTCATGCAACATGGTACATGTATAAGATTTCTTTTCCATGTGAAAACAATAACTTGGATGAGATTTTTGGGATTTTTGTTTGTTTCTACTTGAAATGAACCATTCAGTGTACATACATCACAATCCATGCTAATCAACCATTTCTCTCTAATTCAATGTTGGTTTGACTGTAATCTGCGGCTTGTCCGACCATTCCCAACATTGAACGGGGGTTGAAGGCAAATAGTATAGATTTACAACCAAGTGATGTGGTATTTCTCAAAGCAAGGAACTATGCACATAGGTTGTGTACATTGTTTACAGATCATCTTTGTTTGTTTTCGCCTGCCTAATTTTCGGTTACTGCAAACAATGCAGTCGCGTTTCTTCCATTGGGGTTTTGCCAGGATAGTGCTGTTGCCCTGTCAACTCAATAGGAATATGGTATCTCAACTGACTTGTTGCGTTACGTTCCCAACCCAACAGCAAGCCCTGTACAATCCCTATACGAAAATCATGTTACTGACATTTTGTTCCCCTGCTATGCTGGTGAATATTACTCTGCTATTGACAATACAGATATTCAGCATATGGCAAAAAAACTCTTTTCCACCATTTCAAGCTTCTGTGTGTATGATTGTAGTACTGAAAACATTGGTTGGCAAGATCAGTTCCACCCATGTTTTTGTTGTAATCTTCAATACAATTGGGCTTCATAACATCACAAAATCCACTTGTGCTCTTATTACAGCGAATTTGCTTTTTGGACAAATCAGTGTTGCCTACATTAGTTAAAAGTGTTACAGATTTTATGTCTTGCCAAACGATACACAATTGCCCACCTTTCACCCAAAAAAATGGGTCATCTCCTTTCTTCATTTTATGGTTTTTGGGGTTTGCGGCCTGGGGTATTCCCTGTGCAGTGTAACGAACAGTTCCACAACATCCGAATCCTAGTTTAGCAAGTTTAGCTACAAGAGCTGGGCTAGTATAGTAATTATCACAATATATTACGTGTCCCTTATTCTCAAGTCCATGGACCAGATCAATGACGACTTTTCCTGCAACTGTTGGGTTTGGTGGATGGCAGTCTGATGACTTGAAATCTACGTCTGCATCATAAACAGTTTGGGTGTCGTCGGCTCCTGTGTACAGTTTCAAGCACACGTGTATCCTGTTTTGGACCTGTTCAGGAGAAGGCTTTAATACCCCGTTTGATAGGTTTGTTAGGCATGTACTGAACAAAACTTAAGCGTCTCTTGAATTTCAACATACTCTCGTCTGGAGACAGATTCTGCGCAGGGTTATACAGGTTGAGAAACTGGGACGAGGACTTCTATCAAGGGCCGAACTTTGGAAAGTTTGTCCTGTTTAGCCAAGGCTCTACGAGGAATTTGGTTATTTGAGATGTGGAGGAACCGAAGAATTGAACTGAACCGATTTCGGGACATGATCGACGGGTAGAATGGGATGCGAAGAACTTCAGATGTTGACCAGTACATCTTGTATTGAGAGGATTTGTTTATGCCCATAGCAATGAGAAGTGCCACAAATGCCATCATTTCTGGAATGTTGGTTGGGTGCCAGGAGAATTGTTGACCAGATTTGAGTCTATTGTTTGCTGCGCATAGCGATTAGTCTCATCGACGAGCATATCCCACACGAGTTGACAAAATACAGAGCTTGAAGATCTCCACTGCCGACAGTGTGGCAAAGTCGCCGGTGGGGCCAGAATTTCCATTGAACTGCACAGTCCCACACTCGTAATGGTCTCGTCGTTCCCAACCGGATCGGAAATCTAACTTTCCTGTCGTCCTTGATCTCGGTCGGCTGTCACCTTGGTAGGTAGGCTGCAACAGAAAAACAAGGCAAAGGAGGATTAATCTCGGTCCTTTGTAAATACAATATCTCAATGCTGCATGTGCACAGGCCACAGGGGGTCATGCGCAAAATGAATATTGTGCTGAGAAAAAAAATATGGCAGATTCCATCCACTCTCCAAAACTCGTTGTCGATAAATTTTCATTTTAATGTGGGATTGTGAATGTGAATTCGCCCAACTTCTTGCATAATACGACTTATGAGGGCCTTTCGAATACAAGGCTATTCTTTTGGAAGCTTGAGACTAAGACTAAGAGTGCATTTTCAGCCTGTTAACGCTAAACAGCACGACCGGCTATGGGTAAATGTTAAAATTTCTATGCTATATCTATACATCAACTTGCTGTTTCAATGAATACAAATATTACCCCAACAAACTACTAATAATTGTACATTTTCACTTGACGTTTTTGACCCAGTCGAGGGGGTGGGGATTTGGTCAATCCTATTAAAAGGGATCCATTTTCTAAATTTACATTACTCAACTCCAACAGTTGTAACGCTATTTACGCTATAGCCTAGGAAAATAAGTGAATTACGTTAATTTGCATTGGGCCAGGAAGAGTAACGTTAACTGTTATTAATATTAGTTATTCATTTTACTGTGATTTTGGCCTACCTCTTCAAGTTCAACGAATTCCGCTGAATTAGTACTTTAATGTGCTGTCATCATCCGTTACTTCGTCATCTGATTCTGAGCCACTGTTCTGCCAAAATCTCAACAAAATGCCATCATTTATGTCAGTTTCCATCATGATTGCAACTAAATTAAACTGACCGTTGTGGAAGCGAGTGGACGCTAGCACCGAGAACCGCAAAGTGACGCACTTTTCTTTTCATAAACTTTTATACACTTCATTCCTGTCAATAGAGGGCGCCAACCCCAAAACCACTCAAGCATTTTTCAGGTGGTGATTTAAGTCGCCGTGGTCGTCAAGGGCATGCCGATTCCCGGCACCTTTAGAGCCCACGGAAGGAAGCGTATCACAACAAAGGCTCTTTTTAGAGCCCGTGGGATCGAAAGGGTTAAACTGGTGTCAACCCCTTGCGTACGGTTGACGGCTATAGCCACGGCTGGAGAAATAATTGATTTTCGAGCTGCATTTACTGAGAATGCGCCTTGAATAGAAATCTTCAAGATGTCGGATAGTTTGGTGAACCATATTGTTCTTGAATGGAAGTATTATATAATAGATTGGGCTTTCGAGAGCATTCTGAATACAGTTGTTAACAAGCACAGCGGAAGGAGGGTGGTTGACTTAGGATATAGGGGATCCCTCAGTCTGGGGTGGGTTGTGGACTTTGGATATAGAAGATCCTTCAGTCTGTAGTATAGGTCGCCAAATGTCGCTGATGAAGAAACCGATGTCCTGTGGCACAGTGTCGTGTTTGAGGAGTTTAGACATTATTTTTTGCCGTGAAATCGCCGTGTTATTGCCGTGGATAAAGTTGGTCTTTTCTGGAGCGTGTAAATACCGTGAATTTGCCCTTAGCAAAAAAATTCACGGCAAAATGACCTTTCATGTCGTTTTCACGGTAAAGATAGTCAAGCCTGTGAGCTAATCATTGTGTAGACTAATCCATTGACTAACTATTGTGTAGACTAATCCATTGACTAATCATTGTGTAGACTAATCCATTGACTAATCATTGTGTAGACTAATCCATTGACTAATCATTGCGTAGACTAATCCATTGACTAATCATTGTGTAGACTAATCCATTGACTAATCATTGTGTAGACTAATCCATTGACTAATCATTGTGTAGACTAATCCATTGACTAATCATTGTGTAGACTAATCCATTGACTAATCATTGTGTAGACTAATCCATTGACTAATCATTGTGTAGACTAATCCATTGACCAGTGTCCAATTTCATAGAGTTGCATAGCGGATAAAATTACTTACCAGAAAAAAAATTACTTACCAGAAAAGAAATTTCGGGTAGAATTTCGTATCCAACCGCCACTTTTTCTCGCTCATTATAACCAATAATGTAATCTTACCCGCTCAGTAAGGTATATAACATAATTATGGATGATGGTGGACGTATACTTCAAATTATTCCAGATTATTTTTTCGTGAAAAAAATCAAGCATTTTATGTACGATGTGGCCAGTGGCCAATCCGGTTATCGTACATGTTGATGGCAACTATGACAGGATTCTTCTATTTTCTAAAGTGGATAGCTCAATACTAAAATTAATGGGAAGCACATATATTGGCGTTTGATAAATGCATTTTGACAAGTGAATTGTTCGCCCACTGTTGTCAATCCGGCATAATGACATTAAATATACAGGGTTTTTTAGAAGGGAAAGAAAGTCCGAAATTTATCTCAATGATGTATTTTCAACATAGTTTTTATTCGTGGTTGTTTAGGATTTTTCAGAAGGGAAAGAAAGTCCGAAATTCATCTCAATGATGTATTTTCAACATAGGTTTTATTCGTGGTTGTTTAGGATTTTTCAGAAGGGAAAGAAAGTCCGAAATTCATCTCAATGATGTATTTTCAACATAGTTTTCATTCGTGGTTGTAGATGATTTTTGTAACTTGAATTAGCCTATTGTTTTTCACATTTGTCACATGCGTGTATGTGGAAAAAATTATGGACTGATTACCCTACATGTACATATTATAGGTTTCTATCTTTTGATTTATTGGGTGGCTTTCCGCTGATCTTAAAAACGTTGCAGCGGTTTGTACAACAGCAAGATGTCACTGAGAACTCTGTTCAAAGAGGTCTTTTCCTGCGTTTTGGCGACGCCACGCGTACTCGGCTAAGCGGATCAAGCCGACTCCATCGGTAGCACTGGTGTGGGTACTTTTGATCTGCCACCATTGGCACTCAATATTCTGTGTATGAGCACCGGTGGCCGGATCAACAAAGTTTAGGAGTGATTTACCGTGACATATTTGAAATTTTCCTGACTGAGACAATCATACAACTTCCTGCAGTCGGTGATGATTGTTGATCCAGCGGCAACATATTCCTTAATTAAATGAATAAGTGTCGCTGAATTCCGCTGTTGAACCTCAATCAGGAAAACCTCTTTCGTCTCACGGCAAATGCCACCTAACACCCACGGCATTTTTCAATGGTTTTTATTCAGAACTTTGTATTTTTTCCTTACACCCCCTTGTCTGTTTCCCGTGGAATAGTCCAAATAAATTCACACATATTACATCATGATATATGCTAACTTTATAACTTTATAAGTTATAAATATTCAAATTCATTGTCAGTAAATATTTATTATAATGTTTTATTCAGTAAAGTCACATATTCATCGTGACCTGGGTAATAAGTAAGACGGTAGAGTCAAATAAAACGAAAGGACTTTCTTTGGCATCAAAGCCTCACACTCGAGTGGTTTAGGTGATGCATTTGTGAATTTAACATGCTTTCATTCCCCATACAGGTTCAAATCCCAGTAAAAACGTAAATGATCTAAATTTCGTCACCCTTTCTCGACAGGTACAACAATGAAAGATAGAGACCACAAGAAGTGGTGTGTGGAGCAGTAGGAAAAGAGGATGAGAGAATAGGAAACTGAGATAAAACACAGCAAAGGTTTTTTTTACCAATTTATTTTGGGGGACCCCTTCTTTTTAAACCAATTCTTTTTAAACTGGTCCGCCCTGGGAACTAAACCCCCTATCGCTTTCTGTACCCCAAAAAAAGTCTATAGACCCCTTTTCAACTGGTTGGTGGTTGAAAAAATCTTTAAAAATGTTTTTAAAAATGGTGGTTGTTCCGACATTCTTTCCCGTTCCGACAATCTTCCCGTTACCAGACAAACTTTCATAAAAAATGTATGCATTTTAGCAAAATTCTCTGCTAAACAGGCTCTATGAAATTGGGCCCAGTTCACTGGTTGCCGCCATAAATGCAGCGGTACCTACATTCTGCGTCAAGCGTTCGTTGTCTACGCTGTCCAGTGCTTCTTTGACATCCGTATATAGAGTCTGCTGACATTCGACCGTGGATGTAACATGCCGTGCATCGTCATCATTTTCCTCTTTTTTCCTGTCAGTGACGTCTATATATCTGTCTTAGTCCACTTGATAATTCCCGCACTGTACCTCATTAGTGACACAGCCCATGTGTTGATCGCATTTATCATATTCGCTCCATTCAGCTTGGACTTCAAACACTTCTTCACTCGTCTTATATACTCTTTCTTAAGCCTCTCTTTTGATTCCTCGTGCAGTACGTGATCTGCTTCAAGCACTCCAAGATACTTCAATTGTGTGCCATCTGGTAAAGCAATTCCATCCGAATGTACCCTTTTACCCCTCTTCATGGTCATCACAGCACATTTCTCCAGACTAAAGTTCATGCCGATGTTATCTCTGAAAATCCGTACATAAAGAGCAGATGGTTAATCCTGCATCAATCCTTTGTCATCTCGTACCCCGCACTATAAATCCTTCCACAGAATCATCGACAAAGGGAACAGCGCCAAAACAGCAGTGGAGACGGAGAATTGCCCTGGAAAATATCTCCTCTGATGTTTACCTTACCAAGGCATTCATCATTGACCGTCAGATTTGTTATCCATGTCTTCATGCTTTCACCAAGAAGACACTTCACTGCATCAGTTGCCCCTACCATATCCAAACATTCCATAATCCACAAGTGTGATTCCATGTCGTATGCCTTCTTGTAGTCTATCTGTAGGGCCCCCATACAGCTTTCTTAAAACAAAGTTTAGGAAACTAGGCACCCCTATTTTTTGTGGACTAACCCAACCCTGACTTGGCACATATCTGGAGGGACTCCTGCCAATACTTCTGTCCAGTGTACGTGGCCATTCTTGAATAAGACCACTACGTGTACACAAGTATTGATCAAGCCCTCTTATTCTTTTCATCAGGTATGTGATGTTTTCATTATTCTTTAGCAATTAAATAACATCTACTATATAATTTTCATTATTACTGATCAGTAAAAGCTGAATTTATCTTTCTAACTAACTAATTACTACCTCTAAAGATCTCCATTTCGAAAGTTAGGGAAGTTGAATTTATCATTTTCTTAATAATATCTTGAGAGTATGTTTTCTTAAGACAATAGGAAACCAGCTTGTTAATTAATTTAATCTATAGAGTTCACTTATACAGTGTAGTTTAGGGCCAAGATAAATAGTTGTTAGAAATTGTGTAGTTGTATTATTGTATCAATGGAAAAGAGATGAGTTTAAATAGTAATCTTAGTGATAAGTTGTTTCTAAAAATACAAGTTGTTTAGGGAAAGTTGAGAACAGAACAACAATGATACATATTATCATTCTGTTCTAAGAAAAGCCATTCATTTGTTGTCCAATAGTAGAGTAGCCACTTTAACTTCCACTTATATAATTGTACATAGTGTTTATGCATTAGGTCATTGGTATCAATTGTACCTTTAAGGACAGTTGGTGGGGAGTAAGACCAACCCTTGGTTTTTATGACCATGTCCAGATGGCTTTGCAATAAAGGCCAAGTAGTTAATGGACCCTCAGGGTCAAACCCCAAACCAGTGCAGGGACCTAAGTGGGTTGTGTGGTCTAGTAGCAATTGCTACTGCATGACCTCAATGGGGACACACAGAATCAACGTTTAAACCCCCCTCTATCGGGGCGGGTCCTACATATCCATACCATGACCAAATTAGTTTTCCTGTTCCTGCAGCCCTTTAGCATCGTCTTATCGATGATGAGTTGATCTTTCGTAATTAACTGCTGATATTCTATGTGACTATACATGTCTTCTGCAATGACACCGGTCAGAAATTTGGACATCATGGGTAAACGTGTAATAGGTCGATAATTACTTGCAACATTACCCTTCTTAATGTCCTTCATGAAAAGTACCGTTCTTGCTTCAGTCATCCACGTCGGAACATTGCCACGCACTATTAAGCATTCTTGCAGCTGCTGGGCTATTCTTTCGTGAAGACTACTAAGTTCTTTAGCCAGTATCCGTGCACTTGGTCTGGTCCCGGGGCTATCCAATTCGGCACTTTCCTCAACTGTTTCTTCACCTTGTTCACGTCAATGAAATCCCTCTTGTTGTACATTCTTTAACTCGTCTTTCACGTCAGCTAACCATTCTGCTTGTCTGTTATGGCTGTTGATCCCAAAGGACACCTCAGAAAGTCCTTGCCTCAGCTGACTCTGGGCCCACTTGTGAGTTGTCACACTTCCCGTCCAATTCTTTTAATAATTGACGTCGATTTGTATTGAATGGGCGATTTTGATGAAACTGCCTATCGCTGTAAAATTCTATTTACTTTCGTAGCCTTCGCCTTAACCATTTGTTAATTATTTCTTCCTTAACTACTTCCTCATCCCCTTTTTCTTTCATTTGATACCGTACTTCTTAATTAATCTATTCCTATCCGTGATATTATTCGACTCTATCTCTTCCACCTCAACTTTCGTTAGCCACTGATTATGTTTGTTTTGTTTTACCTTTATCCTGCCATATGCTAATTATTCTCCTTCTGTACCCTCTGTTCTCTGGCTTGCTCCTGATATACTCTCCAACAAAAGAAACCGTGCATCACTAAAAATGTTTGTAATTTTGTATCTATGATTTAAACATTGACAAAATTAAGTTTTATGGAAGTCCAAGACCGAATTCACATGATGGGATAAAAGAAAGTGACTGAATATGCATCGATAATGTCCTGCGGGTGGGGCCGGAAATCACGGATTCAAATTTGAGAGTCACATTGTCAGTATCGAGTGTGCCCCCTTCAGCATTAATGACGGCTGTGCATCTCCTCTTTCACTGAAGTAACGACATTAGCGTGAACATTTGTGGGATGTCGTTACATATGTTGACAAGGTCTCTAGCCAATTCCTGCAGGTTTGACGGTTGCTGAGGCAGTCGACGTAGGCGCCGTTTCCATCTCATCCCCAAACATGCTCGCTGATGGGATTCAAATCCGATGAGTTTGCAGGCCAAGGCAGTAATTCGATGTCATTTTCGTTCATAATCTGTCGAACAACACGTGCGGTATGTGGACGAGCGTTATCCTGCTTGAAACGTGCGAACGGTACCACAACTGGCTCCATGATCTCATCACGATACCTCTCCCCCGTAAGACTGCATTCCACATTGATCACATTGGTGCGACGTTGTGTCATAATGCCACCCCAAATCATGACAGACCCACCGCCATAATGATCACACTCTACGACGCAGCATTGTGCATAACGTTCACCCCTGCGTCGATAAACGCGTATACGGCCGTCACGGCGTGATAACTGGAACCGTGATAACTGGAACCGTGATTCATTGGTAAACATAACGTTTCTCCACCAGCGTAATGGATGTCGTACGTGTGTCCTGCACCACCCCAGACGTGCTTGGCGGTGACATACCGTCAAAATGGGACGTATAGCAGGTCTACATGGGCGCAGCCCTATTTCACGTAATCGCCTACGAACCGTTATCGGGTGAATTCGCCTGTTGTTGGGGATCGTCTGTAGTATCAGTAGCAGTTTGACGGCGGTTCCTCGGGTACGTCACTTGAATCCAGCAGTCTTGACGTTGTGTTGTGACGCGCGGGCGACCAGTCCGTGGGCGGGCAGCAGCATCATTTCTTTCTCGATATCGTCTCACCAGAGTCGAAATGGTGTTACGATGGTAGGTTGAAGCGTTCTGCAACGTCATGCTGGCTCACACCAGCTTCCAACATTCCGCGCCTGATGACGCTCATGAAGTGACAAACGCGGCATGGCGTTGTGCTTTCTGTGCTCAATGAAGGCAAGTTTTCGTTTGACTTTTGCAGGCCTTACACACAACTTTAAAGAAAACTTAAACGTAACCGAATTCCGATTACGCAATAGGCTGCAGCATGCCATTTGTGAAATTTACATATGCCTCCTTCTCACCCCTGCATTACGCAATATTCACGTTGTGGGTGAGGTGTCTTATTCCAAACATGTCAGAGGCTAATTCCTGTGAATTTATAATAATGTCGGGCATTTTTAAAGCGCTCTTAAACAAGGTATCAGAGCGCTGTACATTATTACCCCTGCTCATCAGGCGCATAAATCATTCCAAAAACCATCTCAGCTCCCTAGGGAGTATACAGCTCAATTGCTGCCATTTCGGCGCATATGGGCTAATCAAACACAACAACCAACTCTGACTCACAGGTACCCATTTACTCCTGGGTGGAGAGAAGCACTTATGGTAAAGTGTCTTGCTCAAGGACACAAGTACCACGGTCACGGAGAGGATTCGAACCCACATTCTGACGACTCAGCCACCAGAACACAAATCCGATGCACTAAACCGCTCGACCATGGCACTCCAATAATTTGATGTGTTTGTGATTCCTAGTCACAAAATTATGGCATTTTTTGGTATGCACAGTTTCTTTTGTTGGAGAGTATATTATAAAACATTCCATTGCAATACTGTTATCATCCTTACTCCTCTTTCTCCTATTTACTGCACGAATTTTGTTACTGTTACTGTTACTGTGTATACGATCTTGCGGAACCTGCTCAAGCATACTGACCAGAACAACTTATTAGCATACCTAGCTAATTTATAAAGAAATATAAAACAAATAAGGCAGTGGCAGTCCTTATCCCATAAAATGAGTCAGGCACACCATAAGTATGCAACCCATGGTTACAAGGAGAACCGTACTGAAATAATAGCTTGCAAACAAGTCAGTTACTCAGTGAGAAAAAAACTCGTATCAGGCAATGCAATCATTATTCTTTAAAGTAAACCAGTCACACCAAATGCAAATATGCAACCCATGGTTCCAAGGACAGCCAAACAAAGTTTGGCTAAAATTACCACTTAATAATGGTGGAGCAGGGTGGAAGGTAGGTTGAAGGATCCTGTTGTATGATCAGCTGCGACAAATTTAAACCTGGCGCCCCCACCCCAAAGTTTCTTTACCTGTGGGCAACTCCTATTGGTCAATGTCTAATTGCCCCAAAATATACTTTTTGGGCGGTCAGTCAATACAACACCTGGCAGACCAAGCGCGCTTCAGACAAATAAACCCAGGGCAATTTGCATATTAAGGGTACGTTCGAGTAGCTTCCCGGTGGACCAGGGTCTGACTCCAGAGTGTTCGAGTAGGTCTGACGTCATTGTTGTTATTTGTCAGCCTTGCGTAACCTGCTCGCAAAGCAGGTCACGGATGCAGACCCGCAAGTGACGTCACTTTGAGAATATTCTGAATGGCCGCCATCTTTGTTTTCAGTGCGGCAACGTCGTGACGTATTTGACGTACATTTTCAACCCTTAAACGATGAATCTGTGAATAGAGACTGTTCTTGTACCAGACGATGTGTTGTTTGTACGAACCTGAGAAGTAATACGACCATTGGTTCCTTTACCTGGGAAATAATTGTTTTGCGATCGTTTGTTGTAAATATTTTGTTTACAAAGTCCGTGTGACCTTTGACATTCTTCCACATCGCTTTAACGACCACAAGAGGGCGAACGTTTAACGGGATGCTCGTTCAATTAGGTTGTACTCGAGGCTCACCCGTGTGACGTACTGGGGTTACTTGGGGAAGCTACCCAACGCACCCTAAGCATGCAGCCCCCGGACAGAACGCCAGATGCACCTGTAGGGCGGGCGCCACCAATATCGTCTATGACGGCGTATAATGTATTTGATGTATGCGTAATAATATATAAATATTTACCACTACGAGTGGTATAGTAAAACTAGTTTTCCTGAGGTAGATTCTTCGAGCGTTCTATTTTCACGAGGCAAAGCCGAGGGAAAATAGAACGCTCTACGGATCAACGAGAGACTAGTTTTAATGTGCAGCGAGTGAAAATAGTCAATATTTGTTTTATAACACTCTCATACATAGATTCTGCAATTTATTAAGAGACCTGCTACAATAAATCAAAACCAATACATGACTTTCATTAACTTGACAACACTTCGAAATGGGGAAAACTTCTGTAACACTTCTGTAACACGTATATATTTATGTAATAACAGCATTGATGAAATATAGGGCTTGCGCTTCATATCATCCCGCATATGCCTAATAACCCTGAACACGCTCATGTTTTACTTTTAGATATAAAAATTACAAGGATCTATGTGTGAGTTATATCTATGTGTGGCCGAGTGGTCTAGCTTACCAGACTCAAAGTTCTGGTGTTAGCAGCAGAATGTGGTTCTGAATCCCGGCCGTGATTCTTGTGTCCTTGAGTAAGACACTTAACCATAATTGCTTATAGGGCAGTTTAACAACCGCCTTGTTCTGGACCAGTTACCCCTCCCAGTCCTATTCGCACCGTGAAGAGGCTGGTTATTAACTTGTCTTGTTTCGGTGCGAGGGGCTGGTTTTTCAGTGTGAGTCGTTGTAACAACTCAATGACTTAGTAGCCCCCCACCTTGGAGTGGCCATTGGCCTTGTGTGGGGCGATTTGCATAATATATATATATATATATATATATATATATATATATATATATATATATATATACATATATACATATATATATATATATATGTATATATACATATATATATATACATATATATATACATATATATATACATATATATATACATATACATATACATAATACATATATACATATATATATATATTATATATATATATATATATATATATATATATATATATATATATATATATATATATATATATATATATATATATATATATATATATAGTGGTTTTATTTTGTTAATTGAAAAATAATACCACTCTGTGAAAAATGGAACAGTTCAGATGTAACAAAGTGAATACTCCCATTGAACGCCAAGGCACCCAATATTTGTATACTAGCTGCACTACTGGAAAACGTTGAGCGCGACGTGAATGATACATTCAGTCGCCACCTACCGTAGGCTACATACAACATGTCCTTGTTAGTGCTTTTATAACATGGTATCATGACAACCGTCAGGTGTATCCATAAAGACAGGAAGGATTACAATGTTTTGGATGACTTTTAATAATAATAATAATAATAATAATAAAGATTTGTACCGCGCACATATCCAACCTGCTGGGCGCTCAAGGCGCGGAAACAAAGAAAAAACATGAATACAAACAATATACAATGATAGCATAGGGGGAAAAAATATGTACTGAGATACATTTACCTACAATGTAATTACAAATATACATCATCTTTGAAGAATTGTGACATAAGATGAGTTTTAAGCAGCGACTTAAATCTAGTTATACAATGGCAAGATTTCAGTTTAGTTGGAAGATGATTCCAGAGTCTCGGAGCCGCGACAGAAAAAGACCTATCACCCCAGTTCCGTTTTGAAGTTGGTTCCTTTAGGAGTGACATGTTGCTGGAGCGCAAATTGCGTGATGGAATGTAGACTTTAAGCAGTTCAGAAATATAAATTGGAGCAATACTATTAAAAGATTTGTGAACAATTAGCATAAGTTTAAAAACAATTCCTTCAGAAACAGGAAGCCAGTGCAGTTCTTTTAAGATTGGCGTGATATGGCATGACCTTCTGGACAAAGTCACAACACGAGCTGCTGTGTTTTGTATGTGCTGAAGACGAGATATTTGATTCTGTGGGAGACCGTAAAGGAGAGCATTCCCGTTATCGAGCCGTGATGTGACAAACGCATGTATAATTTTCAGCAGCACTTTTATTCAAGTATTTCCTTATTCGGCTAATATTTGATATGAAATGATGATATATGAACAATGTTAGAGAGGAGGTTTTAAAGTCATTGTCGAGTCAAATATAACACCCAAATTACGTGCTTGTGATGAGGGGGTTATCTGCGAGTCGCCAATTGTAATAAATGAAAGAGAAACCAGATAATTGTTGACGATCCCAAATAGAACAAATTTGTCTTTTCGTCATTCAATTCTCAAGAAGTTTTGCCTCATCCAACTAAAAG
>CM055825.1:25651080-25680977 GCA_029582265.1 Zoroaster sp. YZ-2022 | reverse complement strand
GAAAAAAAGGGGGGCAGTGTGCGTCTTGCATTTCATAGGGCCATATTGCTTTGAGAAACACCGCTGAAAACCTTTTTGAAAATAATTATACATGTACAAAACTTTTAAATTTTTCCCCACAATGTCGCATACATTGTGCGTAAGTTGCTTAATTAATATAAATATTTGGTTACGTTATTGACCTTTGTAATGGAATGATGGCTGTACATGAAGAACTTTGACCGGGACTTGCACAGAAAAGATAAGATGCTCTGTGGAACGGCCAGAAGGACGCACACATGACCATATACTAATGAGCGCACATAGCACGGATGTTTATTGAAAACAATAGGTCAGTGGACTAGACCATTTTATATAATGGGGATGGTGGTGGATGTGAGAAAGTATTGTTACACACAATATAATTAATAAGTACATGTACATGCACATCAATACAAAATACAACTCAAGATTTCAGAGTTTTAAAATGTTCAACTTCAGCAACTTTAGTTATTCACATTCTTCCACAAAATCAAAGTAAAGATGGCCCAAAAAAGTAATGGTGTGATCCGATCAGCAAGTGCATCAAACTTGGTTGTTTTAATCGAAGTTATTCAATTTTTTAAAAGAGGGGATTTTAATATGGACCAAGAAAACCCCACCTATAAATATTCTACAACTATTTTCCCTTTTTTTATTTTAGAAATCGTAAAAATCTAATTATTTTGTAATTCAGAGAAACGACTCTCCTACGTTTCTTGTGGCACAATCTAGTACCCACTGCAATCATCACACTTTACGTGCATAAGTGAGTGCATGTGAAACAGACTATGGAGATCCCGCATAAAATTACAAGGTCACTTCTCCGAAGAAGAGACGTTCAATGATTGGACATGAAAAGGGCCCTCTCCTCTTGGCTAATCGGAAATCCTTCTTACATGAATGGAAAGAGAATTTTCTACGGATTCTTCTGCCGTGCGAGGTAAATCTGTAATGTTACGCAATCTGCTTTGACATTCCATTTATTGAGCAAACCATCGGGAAAAACAATCAAATTCGTGTTGACCTCCATAGGAAATGCAGATTTTTAGCATTTACTCCCCTTTTTGCAAAAAGTATCATCAACTTTTTATCGTTACTTTTCATCAGTAATTTTCTCCTATCAAAATTTTCTGTTAGGGAACGTATTCAGACAAAATTTGGTGCCCTATCGTGACTGAAATTGTATCAACTTTGATTCATTATTTCTCATTTCAGGAAAAAAAATAACAGTTTTGTATTTATTTTTTATGAATAAAGTATACTGCTCAAAACAATTTAGGGAACACGGGAATAATCTCAGTTAAAGCAAGATCATTTATTTCAGATAAACACAATGTTTCACAGAATTGATGAGAAACAACTGCACAATGAAACAGATGATAAAGGACGCATGTAGTGATTACACATTTCATGACGTGACTACTGAAAGAGAGAGGGGGTTGCAAATGAAAATCCCGGTTCATGGTGGAACATTTCAAACCTATTTGATGTTAAAAATCCGGTGTTCCCTAAATTGTTTTGAGTAGTATATATATATCTTGAAGTTTTTAAAATAATTATTTTCATCAGCATTTCTTTTCTTTCAACATTTTGGTTTTTTTTTAAGGAATTAACTCAGACATATGGTGCCCTATCATGACTGAAATTTTATTCATTAATTCTTACTTCAGGAAAAAATGTGTGACTTTGTTTATTTTTCTTATGACCGAGTCCAGGGGACGAATCAACTCGTACCCAACATCGAATGCGCCAGCCCGCCGTCTCCCACAGTATAGTCCTCTCCGCCTTTCCGCTGCCACTATAGTCTTCGGACTCTGCACTCTTTCCCGGTACATTTTCCCCGGGGCACAGTATCATAAAGTTTTATGGAAAATAGAGCATCATGAAGTTCAACATAAAACATTAATTATACCAATTTCAAAACTATCTTGTCCATTAACTACAGCCATAGTCATGAATAACAATTTGTGGATTTTAGATTTTATTAGCAAGAAATATGTTCAATTTGTAGAATAAAAAGCTTTATCTTCGGCAAATGCATTTAAAAGTAATCCAAACAAAATCTAAATTTAATTAATAATATTGATGATATTCTTTGAAATATTTCTGTCTTGTTTTAGTAAACTAAGTTGTACATGTTACGAAAAGTTTAACCCTTTCATTACCAGCCAGTTATGTAAGAGTACCTTCTTTACCACAGTAATTAGAGCCCAATGTCACTTCAGCACCAGTGGGTTTTCACAATTTCATTGAAGTGCGCCCTCACTCTGCAGTAATAGACACTTTTTTTACATGTGTACTGTACATACCAAATGAGTATACAAGGAGGAAAATTGTGCAGATTTTTAAGTGTAAAAAGCAAAACAATGAAATATTTAGATCAGTATTTACACTGAAGAAAAGTAATACAAATGGGTGATATTTCATGCAAATACGGTACATGTATAAGATTTCTTTTCCATGTGAAAAACAATAACTTGGATGAGATTTTGGGGGATTTTTTTTTGTTTTCTACTTGGAAATGAACCATTCAGTGTACATACATCACAATCCATGCTAACAACCCCTCATTTCTCCCCAATTCAATGTTGGTTTGGACTGTAATCTGCGGCTTGTCCGACCATTCCCAACATTGAACGGGGGGGGGGGGTTGAAGGCAAATAGTATAGATTTACAACCAAGTGATGTGGTATTTCTCAAAGCAAGGAACTATGCACATAGGTTGTGTGTACATTGTTTACAGATCATCTTTGTTTGTTTTCGCCTGCCTAATTTTCGGTTACTGCAAACAATGCAGTCGCGTTTCTTTCCATTGGGGTTTTGCCAGGATAGTGCTGTTGCCCTGTCAACTCAATAGGAATATGGTATCTCAACTGACTTGTTGCGTTACGTTACCAACCCAACAGCAAGCCCTGTACAATCCCTATACGAAAATCAAGGTTACTGACATTTTTGTTCCTGCTATGCTGGTGAATATTACTCTGCTATTGACAATACAGATATTCAGCATATGGAAAAAAACTCTTTTCCACCATTTCAAGCTTCTGTGTGTATGATTGTAGTACTGAAAACATTGGTTGGCAAGATCAGTTCCACCCATGTTTTTGTTGTAATCTTCAATACAATTGGGCTTCATAACATCACAAAATCCACTTGTGCTCTTATTACAGCGAATTTGCTTTTTGGACAAATCAGTGTTGCCTACATTAGTTAAAAGTGTTACAGATTTTTTGTCTTGCCAAACGATACACAATTGCCCACCTTTCACCCAAAAAAATGGGTCATCTCCTTTCTTCATTTTATGGTTTTTTAGGTTTGCGGCCTGGGGTATTCCCTGTGCAGTGTAACGAACAGTTCCACAACATCCGAATCCTAGTTTAGCAAGTTTAGCTACAAGAGCTGGGCTAGTATAGTAATTATCACAATATATTACGTGTCCCTTATTCTCAAGTCCATGGACCAGATCAATGACGACTTTTCCTGCAACTGTTGGGTTTGGTGGATGGCAGTCTGATGACTTGAAATCTACGTCTGCATCATAAACAGTTTGGTGTCGTCGGCTCCTGTGTACAGTTTCCAAGCACACGTGTATCCTGTTTTGGACTCGTTCAGGGGAGAAGGCTTTTAATACCCCTGTTTGATAGGTTTGTTAGGCATGTACTGAACAAAACTTAAGCGTCTCTTGAATTTCAACATACTCTCGTCTGGAGACAGATTCTGCGCAGGGTTATACAGGTTGAGAAACTTCGGGACGAGGACTTCTATCAAGGCCGAACTTTGGAAAGTTTGTCCCGTTTAGCCAAGGCTCTACGAGGAATTTGGTTATTTGAGATGTGGAGGAACCGAAGAATTGAACTGAACCGATTTCGGGACATGATCGACGGGTAGAATGGGATGCGAAGAACTTCAGATGTTGACCAGTACATCTTGTATTGAGAGGATTTGTTTATGCCCATAGCAATGAAGTGCCACAAATGCCATCATTTCTGGAATGTTGGTTGGGTGCCAGGAGAATTGTTGACCAGGATTTGAGTCTATTGTTTGCTGCGCATAGCGATTAGTCTCATCGACGAGCATATCCCACACGAGTTGACAAAAATACAGCTTGAAGATCTCCACTGCCGACAGTGTGGCAAAGTAGCCGGTGGGGCCAGAATTTCCATTGAACTGCACAGTCCCACACTCGTAATGGTCTCGTCGCTCCCAACCGGATCGGAAATCTAACTTTCCTGTCGTCCTTGATCTCGGTCGGCTGTCACCTTGGTAGATAGGCTGCAACAGAAAAACAAGGCAAAGGAGGATTAATCTCGGTCCTTTGTAAATACAATATCTCAATGCTGCATGTGCACAGGCCACAGGGGGTCATGCGCAAAATGAATATTGTGCTGAGAAAAAAAAATATGGCAGATTCCATCCACTCTCAAAACTCGTTGTCGATAAATTTTCATTTTAATGTGGGATTGTGAATGTGAATTCCCCAACTTCTTGCATAATACGACTTATGAGGGCCTTTCGAATACAAGGCTATTCTTTTGGAAGCTTGAGACTAAGAGTGCATTTTCAGCCTGTTAACGCTAAACAGCACGACCGGCTATGGGTAAATGTTAAAATTTCTATGCTATATCTATACATCAACTTGCTGTTTCAATGAATACAAATATTACCCCAACAAACTACTAATAATTGTACATTTTCACTTGACTTTTTTGACCCAGTCCAGGGTGGGATTTGGTCAATCCTATTAAAGGTGCGATCCATTTTCTAAATTTACATTACTCAACTCCAACAGTTGTAACGCTATTTACGCTATAGCCCAGGAAAATAAGTGAATTACGTTAATTTGCATTGGGCCAGGAAGAGTAACGTTAACTGTTATTAATATTAGTTATTCATTTTACTGTGATTTTGGCCTACCTCTTCAAGTTCAACGAATTCCGCTGGAATTAGTACTTCTAATGTGCTGTCATCATCCGTTACTTCGTCATCTGATTCTGAGCCACTGTCTGCCAAAATCTCAGCCAAAATGCCATCATTTATGTCCGTGTCCATCATGATTGCAACTAAATTAAACTGACCGTTGTGGAAGCGAGTGGACGCTTCTTTTCCGGGAACCGCAAAGTGACGCACTTTTCTTTTCATAAACTTTTATACACTTCATTCCTGTCAATAGAGGGCGCAAACCCAAAACCACTCAAGCATTTTCAGGTGGTGATTTAAGTCGCCGTGGTCGTCAAGGGCATGCCGATTCCGGCACCTTTACTTAGAGCCCACGGGAAGGAAGCGTATCACAACAAAGGCTCTTTTAGAACCCGTGGGATCGAAAGGTTAAACTGGTGTCAACCCCTTTGCGTACGGTTGACGGCTATAGCCACGGCTGGAGAAATAATTGATTTTCGAGCTGCATTTACTGAGAATGCGCTTGAATAGAAATCTTCAAGATGTCGGATAGTTTGGTGAACCATATTGTTCTTGGAATGGAAGTATTATATAATAGATTGGGCTTTGAGCATTCTGAATACAGTCTTTTCATGGATTTCTCAACACAGGTCTTTCAATTACGCTGTTTGGGTACTTCATGGGCAGTGAATAGGGTACGCCCGGTTTAGCTTGCCTGCTTATTGTTCAGTCTATACGCTTGGCTGAACAGTGGAGTTGCGCCCATGTCCACAGCCGTGTTTTACCCGGCGCTCCCCGGCCCCACAGCCATAATTAGAGTTAAAACTTAAATATTTAATTTCTACTGCATGTGTTTAAGTTAACCGAGTTTGATGCGCATTATATTAAGAACTATATGTACATTTTGACTTAAATTACATATTGAATAAACGTATTTTTATCATTAGTTAAATTGAAATAAAGACGTTTCAATTAACATTACATTTTTGTATTTACACAATGTAACAGAACTACAGTGACCAATTCCCATGTCAGTGTTTGATCTTGCTATTCTGGCCCTCAACCCATTGTTCGATAATGTGAACGGTGATCGCAAGCTAGACTAGCCTATGCCCACGCCACGCTGTTCCTAACATACGGCGAAGGCTGCCTGTGCCCGCGCCCGCGCTCACGCCCATGCTAGCGCACATATCGATAGTGCTACTGCTGTTTAATTCTCACACAACATTATTTCATTCGAGTGTCAAAGTTTCTTTTAAAATGGAAGCACGTGTTCCACGCTTGGGCGCTTGTTCACGTAGGGCTACAATGTCCGGTATACCGGTACCCATGCACTGACACTGAGGACGCGTGTAATCTCCCAAAGTAAGCAAGAAATTAAATGTGAAAAACGATGTCTGGTTTGCCGACTACATACTGATGTGATTTGTGTAACGTTAGCCGGCCAGCCGCTATGGAACTACGTTCCGGATGTTTAAGATCTTGCAGCACATTGTTGGCCCCGGTTCATTCCAACAACCTGTATAAGGAACGAGGGCACCGATTTTCTCCATGGGGACGAGGTTGAGTTATATCAAATAATGACAGTGCTGTGTGTGTAAGTCACATGTCCGCCGCACATGTGCCAGAACGGACGGACGGAAATATCACACAAAAGTCAGGCAGGATCAATTCTTCCTTTCTGAAAATATCTATGGGCATAGACTCGGAATCCCCAATAAGGAAAAATTTTGAAGCCTCAGATTGCAACATATAGAGCATTTAAAATCCAAACAAAATCGGGGCCCGGCCACGCCATTAATAGCTTCGCGCTTGTTTTGGACGGGCAGTTTTCGAATCCTAGAAGAAACGCTGTCCTGAATATAACGTTTGATTTACTATTTCTAAAATGTATCTGGGTACATGTTGGCATCGCTATTTAGAAATACGAAATATGAAATATGAGGTAAATATAATTTCATTATCATTCAGCCTACAGTCAAACTTATTCCACCTAACGCGTTTTTTCTACATGGAGATAGCCATGGCGCTGTTCCTTGTATGACCATAGAGGTATGATCCTGCATTTATACCGGTCAAATTATTTCGAGTGTCAGTCGGTAACGAGATTAAACGTAAACATTTGCAAGTGTTTCGGTTATGTCAACACACCGTAGACACTCGTTATCACCCTTTTGTCATTGGAAAGAATGGTTTACCGTTATGAATAACAATAGGAGTTTAGACATTATTTTTTGCCGTGAAATCGCCGTGTTATTGCCGTGGATAAAGTTGGTCTTTTCTGGAGCGTGTAAATACCGTGAATTTGCCCTTAGCAAAAAAATTCACGGCAAAATGACCTTTCATGTCGTTTTCACGGTAAAGATAGTCAAGCCTGTGAGCTAATCATTGTGTAGACTAATCCATTGACTAATCATTGTGTAGACTAATCCATTGACTAATCATTGTGTAGACTAATCCATTGACTAATCATTGTGTAGACTAATCCATTGACTAATCATTGTGTAGACTAATCCATTGACTAATCATTGTGTAGACTAATCCATTGACTAATCATTGTGTAGACTAATCCATTGACTAATCATTGTGTAGACTAATCCATTGACTAATCATTGTGTAGACTAATCCATTGACTAATCATTGTGTAGACTAATCCATTGACTAATCATTGTGTAGACTAATCCATTGACCAGTGGCCAATTTCATAGAGTTGCATAGCGGATAAAATTACTTACCAGAAAAGAAATTTCGGGTAGAATTTCGTATCCAACCGCCACTTTTTCTCGCTCATTATAACCAATAATGTAATCTTACCCGCTCAGTAAGGTATATAACATAATTATGGATGATGGTGGACGTATACTTCAAATTATTCCAGATTATTTTTTCGTGAAAAAAATCAAGCATTTTTGGTGTACGATGTGGCCAGTGGCCAATCCGGTTATCGTACATGTGCAGTGGCAACTATGACAGGATTCTTCTATTTTCTAAAGTGGATAGGTCAATACTAAAATTAATGGGAAGCACATATATTGGCGTTTGATAAATGCAATTTGACAAGTGAATTGTTCGCCCACTGTTGTCAATCCGGCATAATGACTACATTAAATATACAGGTTTTTTTAGAAGGGAAAGAAAGTCCGAAATTTATCTCAATGATGTATTTTCAACATAGTTTTTATTCGTGGTTGTTTAGGATTTTTCAGAAGGGAAAGAAAGTCCGAAATTCATCTGAATGATGTATTTTCAACATAGGTTTTATTCGTGGTTGTTTAGGATTTTTCAGAAGGGAAAGAAAGTCCGAAATTCATCTCAATGATGTATTTTCAACATAGTTTTTATTCGTGGTTGTTTAGGATTTTTCAGAAGGGAAAGAAAGTCCGAAATTCATCTCAATGATGTATTTTCAACATAGTTTTCATTCGTGGTTGTAGATGATTTTTGTAACTTGAATTAGCCTATTGTTTTTCACATTTGTCACATGCGTGTATGTGGAAAAAATTATGGACTGATTACCCTACATGTACATATTATAGGTTTCTATCTTTTGATTTATTGGGTGGCTTTCCGCTGATCTTAAAAACGTTGCAGCGGTTTGTACAACAGCAAGATGTCACTGAGAACTCTGTTCAAAGAGGTCTTTTCCTGCGTTTTGGCGACGCCACGCGTACTCGGCTAAGCGGATCAAGCCGACTCCATCGGTAGCACTGGTGTGGGCACTCAATATTCTGTGTATGAGCACCGGTGGCCGGATCAACAAAGTTTAGGAGTGATTTACCGTGACATATTTGAAATTTTCCTGACTGAGACAATCATACAACTTCCTGCAGTCGGTGATGATTGTTGATCCAGCGGCAACATATTCCTTAATTAAATGAATAAGTGTCGCTGAATTCCGCTGTTGAACCTCAATCAGGAAAACCTCTTTCGTCTCACGGCAAATGCCACCTAACACCCACGGCATTTTTCAATGGTTTTTATTCAGAACTTTGTATTTTTTCCTTACACCCCCTTGTCTGTTTCCCGTGGAATAGTCCAAATAAATTCACACATATTACATCATGATATATGCTAACTTTATAACTTTATAAGTTATAAATATTCAAATTCATTGTCAGTAAATATTTATTATAATGTTTTATTCAGTAAAGTCACATATTCATCGTGACCTGGGTAATAAGTAAGATGGTAGAGTCAAATAAAACGAAAGGACTTTCTTTGGCATCAAAGCCTCACACTCGAGTGGTTTAGGTGATGCATTTGTGAATTTAACATGCTTTCATTCCCCATACAGGTTCAAATCCCAGTAAAAACGTAAATGATCTAAATTTCGTCACCCTTTCTCGACAGGTACAACAATGAAAGATAGAGACCACAAGAAGTGGTGTGTGGAGCAGTAGGAAAAGAGGATGAGAGAATAGGAAACTGAGATAAAACACAGCAGAGGTTTTTTTTACCAATTTATTTTGGGGGACCCCTTCTTTTTAAACCAATTCTTTTTAAACTGGTCCGCCCTGGGAACTAAACCCCCTATCGCTTTCTGTACCCCCAAAAAAGTCGATAGACCCCTTTTCAACTGGTTGGTGGTTGAAAAAATCTTTAAAAATGTTTTTAAAAATGGTGGTTGTTCCGACATTCTTTCCCGTTCCGACAATCTTCCCGTTACCAGACAAACTTTCATAAAAAATGTATGCATTTTAGCAAAATTCTCTGCTAAACAGCTCTATGAACTTGGGCCCAGTTCACTGGTTGCCGCCATACAATGTAAATGCAGCGGTACCTACATTCTGCGTCAAGCGTTCGTTGTCTACGCTGTCCAGTGCTTCTTTGACATCCGTATAATAGTCTGCTGACATTCGACCGTGGATGTAACAAGCCGTGCATCGTCATCATTTTCCTCTTTTTTTCCTGTCAGTGACGTCTATATCTGTCTTAGTCCACTTGATAATTCCCGCACTGTATCTCTTTAGTGACACAGCCCATGTGTTGATCGCCTTTATCATATTCGCTCCATTCAGCTTGGACTTCAAACACTTCTTCACTCGTCTTTTTCACTCTTTCTTAAGCCTCTCTTTCAATTCCTCGTGCAGTACTTGATCTGCTTCAAGTACTCCAAGATACTTCAACTGTGTGCCATCTGGTAAAGCAATTCCATCCGAATGTACCCTTTTACTCCTCTTCATGGTCATCACAGCACATTTCTCCAGACCAAACTTCATGCTGATGTTATCTCTGAAAATCCGTACATAAAGAGCAGATGGTTAATCCTGCATCCATCCTTTGTCATCTCGTACCCCGCACTAACATTCCACAGAATCATCGACAAAGGGAACAGCGCCAAAACAGCAGTGAGACAGAAAATCGCCCTGGAAAATACCTCCTCTGATGTTTACCTTTCCAAGGCATTCATCATAGACCGTCAGATTTGTTCTCCATGTCTTCATGCTTTCACCAAGAAGACACTTCACTGCATCAGTTGCCCCTACCATATCCAAACATTCCATAATCCACGAGTGTGATTCCATGTCGTATGCCTTCTTGTAGTCTATCTGTAGGGCCCCCATACAGCTTTCTTAAAACAAAGTTTAGGAAACTAGGCACCCCTATTTTTTGTGGACTAACCCAACCCTGACTTGGCACATATCTGGAGGGACCCCCAAGCAATACTTCTGTCCAGTGTACGTGGCCATTCTTGAATAAGACCACTACGTGTACACAAGTATTGATCAAGCCCTCTTATTCTTTTCATCAGGTATGTGATGTTTTCATTATTCTTTAGCAATTAAATAACATCTACTATATAATTTTCATTATTACTGATCAGTAAAAGCTGAATTTATCTTTCTAACTAACTAATTACTACCTCTAAAGATCTCCATTTCGAAAGTTAGGGAAATTGAATTTATCATTTTCTTAATAATATCTTGAGAGTATGTTTTCTTAAGACAATAGGAAACCAGCTTGTTAATTAATTTAATCTATAGAGTTCACTTATACAGTGTAGTTTAGGGCCAAGATAAATAGTTGTTAGAAATTGTGTAGTTGTATTATTGTATCAATGGAAAAGAGATGAGTTTAAATAGTAATCTTAGTGATAAGTTGTTTCTAAAAATACAAGTTGTTTAGGGAAAGTTGAGAACAGAACAACAATGATACATATTATCATTCTGTTCTAAGAAAAGCCATTCATTTGTTGTCCAATAGTAGAGTAGCCACTTTAACTTCCACTTATAATTGTACATAGTGTTTATGCATTAGGTCATTGTTAAGGACAGTTGGTGGGGAGTAAGACCAACCCTTGGTTTTTATGACCATGTCCAGATGGCTTTGCAATAAAGGCCAAGTAGTTAATGGACCCTCAGGGTCAAACCCCAAACCAGTGCAGGGACCTAAGTGGGTTGTGTGGTCTAGTAGCAATTGCTACTGCATGACCTCAATGGGGACACACAGAATCAACGTTTAAACCCCCCTCTATCGGGACGGGTCCTACATTTGGCGATCTTGCCAGGACAGGTGCGTCTGTTGGCTAAAACGACCCAGCGGATGATGTACGCCTGTCCTATGACCCAGAACCACTAAGGGAGAGCTGGTGATGTCCCTCACCTTGGATGTGCAGTGAGAAGATGACTCCCCATTAACCAGTTGTCCATTTCCGGTGTTTAAGACGGCATCCCTCGATGAACTTCACAGTGATGTACACGCCCTGCTGCAGTCCGCAACAAGAGAGGACCTGCTCAAGGTATGTGCAGTGGTAAACCTTGAGGGTGATGATAAGACGACCCATGCCCTTCTCCGTCAAGTACCAAGATATCTCAGTAGTGATGCGGTTGAAGAGATAGAGAGAAGATGAAGGCCTGTCAGTTTTACAACAGATACTGGCAGTTCTGAAAACGACCCCTTGCCCTGAGCCTACGGAGACACCCACCAATAGCCAGCAGATAACAACAACAGCGGGAACGACAACTGGGCCCATCGTTCGGCGGGAGTTCAAGATCTTTGGACAGATTGGAGATCTGGGGCAGAAGGACAAAATTACCTTTTGTCTCTTATGCACCAGATTGAGGCCACCTAGCCAGGGCTACAAGGAGAGAGAGGTGGTTGAGGCAGTGATTCGGGCAACAAACCCAGCATCACGTTTGAGGAGCTACCTTGAAGGAAAAACCCGCCCTTGGTCTCACCGATCTCCGACGGGTCTTAAGGTCTCACTTACCGAGAAAGTGATGCCACGGGCTTTATTACCAGCTATCCAGAGCCCGACAGGAAGTTATGGAGACCCCCAGGAATTTTTGATCAGAACCATGGAACTTCAGCAGAAAGTTCCTGTTCGTGTCAAAGGAGGTGACAGCTATTTAAGTACGACACCGAACAGGTGAGGGCAACGTGTTCCTCCACTCGCTGCAGCAGACAGGGTTTCTGGTGAAAGAGTGCGGATGGACATGCGTCCGTATCTTCAAGACCCAACAGTCGTGGATGAGGAGCTTTGGAGAAGCTCAACAGCAGCCAGTCACGAAGCCGAGCGTCAGCAGAAGATGAATCCTCACGACATTTGGCAGTAAATAGCATCTCCTATAACACGACGGAACCAGAGCCCCCCGAAACTACAGCACGGAACCCCCCAAAGTCCAACCCCCTGGTCGAAGATGTAAAGGAACTAAAGGCGCAGGTTGCCGCTCTCGTCTGTGCTCTTCAAACGAGAGGCAACATCCCATCAACCCAACAGAGGCATCCGTCCCAGAGGCCCCACCCGGAAATGGGGGTGCCAAAGATGTCAGGACCAGAGCGTAGGTGATCAGTGCCACCATTGTTTTAGATGTGGATCTTCGGATCACTTCATCCGCCAATGCCGGTCGGGAAACGACAACGGGTTACTGCCAAGGGACGAGCAGTAACCAACCCAGCGAAGGTGTCCCAGCAACAGGAAGGAACCACGAACAGGAAGACGACGGTGAATGGAGAAAGGGCCCCAGCACAGGTATGTGCACACCTCACACCGCAGCAACACCATAAAGTGAGCCGACTCGTCGGAAAGAGATGCATGGTGCAGTGCTGCATAGATGGGCAGCAGACGGAGGCTCTATGGGACACAGGGTCCCAGATTTCTCTTCTCCCTCGTTCGTGGCTCCATCAGAATCTTCCTAACGTCCCTCTCCGGCCTATTCATCAATTACTGGATGGAATGTCATTGAGACGTGAGAGCTGCAAACTCGACCCCAATCCTATTCGATGGCTGGATCAGCACAGAGGACTCGCCTACGTCCTTGCTGGTACCTGATGCTAGTTACACCGGACACTCTAGCTGAACCAATCATTGGATACAATGTGATTGAACGGATTTCCAAAAGAACATAAAGGTGACATCAGAAGCGCCCTTCGTGGAGGATTCCGTGGATGAAATCTTCAGCAATCAATGCTTTGGTAAATGTACTTCACCACACAAGCTCCCGATAACTTATGTAACAGTTCGGGTAGGAAGAAGGGATGTATGTATACCAAAGGTGCGAATTGCAAGGTGCAGTGACCTGTATCGTGAGGACGGGACCACTTCATGAGATACACCAATGCTGTTTGAGCCAAACATCAGTATGCATTGATGAAGCAGAGATAGGTGAATGTTTGGTGATGGTACGGGAAGGCATAACATCACGTATCGAGATACCAGTAACAAACCGAACTAGCAATCTATCTACCTCAGAGGCCGCACGGTCCTCGGCGAGTTACACTAGGTCAAGTCAGTAAGTGTCACCATATTGCACAGGAGGTGTCCCAGAGCTGATAAACCCAAGATCCATCAGGCCAGAGTTAACAATGTTCAGGTTGCACCACCAGAAATTCAACGAGTTGACGCCGCCTGTAGACCTAAGTCATCTGACTAATGAGCAGACGAGCGGCAGAGAAGATGCTCAGGAAGAGGCAGGAGCCTTTGCGAAGGATGATGATGACATGGGTTGCATCGAAAACCTCCAAATGAATATCCAACTCCATGATGACAAGCCAGTCCAGAAGGAGTACCTTCAGGATCTGATAAAGAGGGGATGGATAACCAAGTCATCTTCACCCTACTCTTCCCCTATAGTTTGTGTTCGGCAGAAAGATTGCAGTTTACGTCTCTGCATAGACTATAGGGAGCTGAATAACAAGACCATACCGGACCGACAACCCATCCCTCATATTCAAGATGTTCTGGATGGTTTAGGTGGAAATGCCTGGTTCTCACCTCTGGACCAGGGTAAAGCCTACCATCAGGGATTTATGTCCGAAGAGCAGACCTTTGACAGCATTTGTAGCGACACCGTGGGTTTATATGAGTGGCTAAAATTCCGTTTGGTTTGATAAATGCCCCAAAATCCAACGATGTATGGAATCCTGCTTAGAGGACTGACTGGAGCATAGCTGTAACTCTACCTCGACGACATACTGGTGTACGGAGCCTTGAAGATCACTTGGAAAATGTTCGAAGAGTACTTCACCGCCTCCAACAGGCATCAAGTTGAAGCCAAGCCAAGTGTCACCTTCCAGAAGTCCGCTACCTTGTGTCGTTTTCTGCAGAAGGACACAAGATGGACCCCGCTGACATGAGGTGCTGTCCAAGCATTGAAGGAGAAGACACCAGAATCATTGTTGGAGCTGAGAAAAACTATCAGTTTTCTGGATACTACCGATGGTACATTCAAGATTTTTTCACGGGTAGCTAAACCCCTCTACGACTCAGTCATGAGGAACCAAGAGAAACCGCACCCAGAACCGAGTAGGAGAGGAAAACCAAACCCACAAAACGAGGTAATTGTCATTGTGGCTCTCCAGACAACCGATCACTTGACTAGTGAACACCAGCATATCCTGAACTCCATTCTGGATTGTTTGACAAATTTCAGGCAGATGATGGCCTCCCAGACTCTCTCTCGCAACCTTTCATACTCACACGGATGCATCAAACCAGGTCCGGAGCCATCCTATACCAACGACAAGAGGGTAAACTCCGCGTCATAGCCTATGGCTCCCGCACCCTCACTCCGGCAGAAAAGAACTACAACTTGCATTCTGAAAGCTGCTGGAGTTCTTAGCAAATGAAGTGGAGCCATTTGCGGAAAAGTGTCTAGGGGATTACCTCTATTACGCGAAGTCCTTTACGGTATATGCCGATAACAACCTCCCCTGCATACGTCCTTACATCTGCTCGACGCGAGATGCCACAGGGTTATCGTTGGATACGCAGAGCTGGCGGATTTCAACTTCGTCATCATAAACACAAACCAGGTAGAAGGCCAATGTGGATGCGGACACCCGCTTTCAGGCTTCCGTTAGACTTTAGAAAGTATATGGAAGACTGCACCATCTATGAGACAACTCCAGCGTGCATTGATGCCACCATCAAAGCTGTCAGGGCCTGGCTAATGGCATCTCATGGATCTCGGCTGTGACAACAACTCAGACCTTCCAGATGACCTAACAATTAAGCTGTTGTACCAAACGTGAGAGCTTTCACTATAAAATACGCATGTCCAGGCCGCACAGAGGGGTCCGATCCAGGCATTGGTGAGTGTGGCAGCGATATATGACCCAAGGGCGCCGACCCTCCAAACATGAGAAAAAACAAGGAGTAATTTAGAAAAACAACAGCTCTTCTTCATGAATGGCGAAGAAGCTGGTGGTCAAAGATGGAGTACTCTACCGGAAAAGAGGCCCAACATTCAGCTTAAAGCTGCCTAGAGAACATCGGCAACAGGTATTTAAGGAGCTCCGCAATGACATAGGGACATCTTGGTGCTGATAATAGAGTAGTCACGTCTTGACCCCGACAGAGTTCTAGTATCACACACATGCAGCGAGACATAGAACACTATGTCAACCGCGAGTGTTCGTGCTTAAAAATACCAGAAGTGACCAAAACCAGCCCACGCGGGCACCGGATGCAGAGTATTGTCTCACCACTGAACCTTTCGAGTTGGTATCCATTGATTTTCTGCATCTAGAGGCGTAGCAAGGGAGGCTATGAGTACATCCATCTTAGTGGTGGTGGTCGACCATTTCACCTGCCTTTGCACACAGGCCTAATATGCCACTACTAACAAATCAGCTGACAAAATATTCGTCAGATTTTTTCACTGATTTAGTTTGGCTTTCCCAAACGGCTCCACCACGACCAGGGTAGAGAGAGTCGAAAACAACATGTTTCCACCGGTTACAGCAGCTCTGTGGTATGCGGAAGGTTCACGAACAACACCGTATCACCGCGTAATGTAGGACAGGTATTTTCGACCAGGCACTCCTGTCAATGCTGAGGACCCTACCAGAGGACCAGAAGAAGAACTGGAGGGAATCACTGAACAAAGTCGTCCATGGTTGCATACAACTGTACACGCACACAGATACGATTGGGTACTCTCCATTCTTCCTCTTGACACGGTCGGTTACCATACAAATACCCATTGACATCGCGTTTGGCCTCCTGGAACCTCAGAAGGTGCTCCAATCAATCACCATGAGTATGTAAACTAGATGGAAGAGCCCAGATGCAGCAGGCCTCCTACCCTGGCCTCCTCAGCAGTACAGTAACAAGACAAAAGCATAACTGAGAGCATTATAAGAATCCACCATACCCTGTTAACATGCTGCCCAGGAGACAGGGTACTTGTTCCGAAACCTCGAGAGGACTGGTGGGCCCGGGAAAACGTCATCCCTGCTGGGAAGAGAGAGAATACACCTGGTAGTCCGACAGATGAATGACCAGATGCCAGTCTGCTGGTGTTAAGCCAGGAGTGGGGTAGGTAGGACGGTGTCCTGCACAGAAATCTCCTTCTCCTGCGACCACCTCCCCACACCTGATACGCCAGCGTAGAAACCAGAGGGACATGGCAGAAGAGATATGCCAAACCAAATTCACCCTCGCAATACTGCAGATGACAGCAGTTCTGATGAAGAATACCTGACCCCAATACCCTCAGATAAAGCCGTTGCCACCAACCCGCCGATGGCTATCAGCACACCCCACCACTGACATGTTCCACACGTAGAACCCCAAAATGAACTATTAGAACGTTCAGGAGACAAATGACCATGTCAAGATTCTATTTAACCCACCCCAGTTGGCGAAACCCTCGTGGAGAATAATGACCCACCTCCCGAGAATGATGACCCCCTCCCGAGGACCGGTACCCCAGCCAGAATGACTCACCCCGGACATATACCAACGTGTACGACCAAACGGGTGTCCCACACCCAAAGAATAGCCAGTACGTCCTCCTCAGATGATCACAACCAACCCTCCACGCAAATGTACACAGATGGACTGGCACAGTCATCACCTCACCTGAATGCAAATTTCCCCCCACCGCTGGATATGACGGGATATTTCCGGCAAGCGAATCACTACCCCCAACAGTATGGACAGACCCAGCGGGTGAACCCAATACAAAACACAACTCTATAGCTTGCTACCAGAGCAGTATATTTTAGCAAGGTTTGGAAACTACAAAGATGTAGATTAGTATAGGTGGTTGATATGTTGAGAGAAACAAAACTAACTAAAATTTAATAGAGATTGAAGAAGTTCTACTCAATTTAAGTTCCCAAGAGAGTTCAGTGGTTACCCAATTTTGAGAGATATTCTCATGTTATACCCATAGCTGCTGTACAATGCGGAATTGCGTTACTGATTCATGGAAACGATCTCAATGACTGATTAAAGGAAATTCACAGAAGAATTGATCACTCCCATGTAGTTCATCAACTCTATGCCTGCAAACTTAGAGAAGACCATAGATGGAGAAATTTCCAAGTAGCCAGTAATGATTCCCTGAGTAAACAGTATTAAAAGTGTGAGCTTGTTATGTTGTCGTAACCCTGATGTTTTATAGACTATGAGAGTTAGGTTGTTAGATAGAGGTTTCTCGCCTGATAGCTGCTCAGTAGGTATTAACTAAGACAGGATTGTATATAAGCTAGTAGATATTAGGTGGAAAAAAACTGTTTAGTCGTTCGCTTGAGGAAACTACTACTTTTGACCAAGGATATTTTTTGTAATTGTGGAAATGTTGAGACAACATTTAAATTTTCGTAAGTATGTAGTCTCCCTACAGCTTCTTTCTTCTTAAAAACAAAGTTTAGGAAACTAAGCAATTCCCTATTTTCTTGTAGACTAACCAACCCTCGATTTGGCACATATCTGAGGGATTCTCTAAGCAATACTTCTGTCCAGGTACGTGGCCATTCTTGAATAAGACCACTACGTGTACACAAGTATTGGATCAAGCCCTTATTCTTCTTTCTCTTCATCAGGTATATGTGATGTTTCATTATTCTTTAGCAGTTCAACAACATCTACTGTATAATTTTCATTATTACTGATCAGTAAAAGCTGAATTTATCTTTCTAATCCAACTAATTAATACCTCTAAAGATCTCCATTTCGAAAGTTATGGAAGTTGAGATTTACCTTCTTCTTAATAATATCTTTGAGAGTATGTTTCTTAAGACAATAGGAAACCAGCTTGTTAATTAATTTAATCTATAGAGTCTACTGTATACAGTGTAGTTTAGGCCAAGATAAATAGTTGTTAGAAATTGTAGTTAATACTATTGTATCAATGGAAAAAGAGATGAGTTTAAATAGTAATCTTAGTGATAAGTTGTTTCTAAAATATGTTGTTTAGGGAAGTTGAGAACAGAACAACAATGAGTACATATTATCATTCTGTTCTAAGAAAAGCCATTCATTTGTTGTCCAATAGTAGAGTAGCCACTTAACTTCCACTTATATATTGTGTACATAGTGTTTATGCATTAGGTCATTGGTATCACCGTACCTTTTAAGCGACACAGTTGGTGGGGAGTAAGACCAACCCTTGGTTTTTGCGACCATGTCCAGATGGCTTTGCAACAGCGTCAGTAGTTACCGGACCTCAGTGTACAAAAACCCCAAACCAGTGCAGGGACCTAGAGCGGTTGTGTGGTCTAGTAGCAATTCGCTACTGCGGCCGACCCTCAATGGGACACACAGAATCAATGCTTAAACCCCCCTCTATCGGGCAAGCGGGTCCTACATATCCATACCACGACCAAATTAGTTTTCCGTTCCTGCAGCCCTTTAGCATCGTCTTATCGATGATGAGTTTATCTTTCAATTAAATGCTGATATTCTATGTACTGTACATATCTTCTGCAATGACACTGGTCAGAAGTTTGGACATCGTGGTAAACGTGAATAGGTCGATAATTACTATAAACATTACCTTCTTAATGTCCTTCATAAAAGTATTGTTCTTGCTTAAGTCATCCACGTCGGAACATTGAAGTTATCAGCACTATTAAGCATCCGCAGCTGTTGCTGAACTATTCTTTCGTGAAGACTACGAAGTTCCTTTAGCCAGTATCCGTGCAATTTGGTCTGGTCCCGGGCTATCCAATTCGGCACTTTCCTCAACTGTTTCTTCACCTTGTTCAATACGTCAATAAGGAAACCTCTCACACATTCTTGTACTTCTAACTCGTCTTTCACGTCAGCTACAACCATTCTGCTTGTCTTGCGGCTGCTGTTGATCCCAAAGGACACCTCAGAAGTCCTTGCCTCAGCTGGACTCTGGGCCCACTTCAGAGTTGTCATACTTCCCGTCCAATTCTTTTAATACCGACGTCGTAGATTCAGGGCCATTGAATGGGTGATTTTGATGAAACTGCCTATCGTTGTACCACTTATTTACTTTCGTAGCCTTCTGCCTTAACCATTTGTTAATTATTTTCTTCCTTAACTACTCTCATCCCTTTTCTTTTCATTTGATACCGTAATTCTTAATTAATCTATTCCTATCCAGATATTATTCGACCCATCTCTCTTCCACCTCAACTTGCTAGCCACTGATTATGTTGTTTTGTTTCTATCCTATATGTTAATTATTCTCCTTCTAATTCTCTGGCTATGTTGCTCCTGATATACTCTCCAACAAAAGAAACCAGCATCACTAAAATGTTTGTAACTTTGTGTATCTATGATTTAAACATTGACAAAATTAAGTTTTGGCGGAAGTCCAAGACTGAATTCACATGATGGGATGTCAAAAGTTAGTGACTGAATATGCACGATAATGTCCTGTGGTGGGGCCGAATCACGGATTCAAATTTGAGAGTCACATTGTCAGTATCGAGTGCCCCTTCAGCATTACACACACACATCAATGACGTCGGCTGCGCATCTCCTCTTCATCAGGGCGCGAACAACGACATTAGCGTGAACATTTGTGGGATGTCGTTGAGATATATGATGTTAGTCTCTAGCTGGCAGGTTTGATTGGCTGAGGCAGTCGACGTAGGCGCCGTTCCCATCTCATCCCCAAACATGCTCATGATGGGATCTTAAATCCATGAGGGTTTGCAGGCACATGCAATTGATGTCATTGTTCATAATCTGTCGAACACGTGGGGATATGGACGAGCGTTATCCTGCTGGGGAAACGTAAGGAACACCACAACTGGTCCATGATCTCATCATCATCACGAAATTTCTCCCCAAAGACCGTGGGCCCCACATTGATCACATTGCGCGACGTTGTGTCATAACAATGCCACCCCCAAATCATGCGACAGAATCGTTATGAAGACTGCCACCACACGCAGCATTGTGCATAATCACACCCTGCGTCGATAAACGCGTATACGGCCGTCACGGCGTGATAACTGGAACCGTGATAACTGAAACTGTGATTCATTGGTAAACATAACGTTTCTCCACCAGCGTAATGGATGTCGACGTGCGTCCTGCACCACCCAGACGTGCTTGGCGGCATATACCGTCAAAATGGGACGTATAGGTCTACATGGGCGCAGCCCTATTGCCGTAATCGCCTACGAACCGCGTCGCGAATTCGCCTGTTGTTGGGGATCGTCTGTGCAGTATCAGTAGCAGTTTGACGGCGGTCCTCGGGTACGTCACTTGAATCCAGCAGTCTTGATGTTGTGTTGTGACGCGCAAAGGGCGACCAGTCCGTAAGCGGGCAGCACATCATTTTCCTGAATCGTCCAACAGGAGCTGAAATAAAGCATGATGGTAGTTGAAGTGTTCTAAATCATGCTGGCTCACACCAGCTTCCAACATCTCCAAGGGGGCTCACGACGTCTTATGAAGTGACAAACGCGGTATGGCGTTGTGCTTTCAGTCAACAATGAAGGCAAGTTTTCGTTTGACTTTTGGTGAGCCTTATACACAACTTTAAAGAGTTTAAATGTAACTGAATTTGATTACGCAATAGGGTCAGCAGTATGCCATTTGTGAACATATGCATTCTTTCTCACCCCTGTATTACGTAAATATTCACGTTGTGGGTGAGGTGTCTTATTCCAAATATGTCAGAGAGGCTAATTCCTGTGAATTTATAATAATGTCATATTTTAAAGTGCCTTAAACAAGGTATCAGAGTTGTACATTATTACCTTAAGCTCATCAGGCATAAATCATTCCAAAACCATCTCAGCTCCTAGGAGTATATAGCCTAATTGCTGCCATTTCACATATGGGCTAATCAAACACAACAACCAACTCTGACTCACAGGTACCCATTTACTCCTGGGTGGAGAGAAGCATCTATGGTAAAGCGTCTTGCTCAAGGCATTGGCCAAGTACCACGGTCACGGAGAGGATCTGAAACCCACATTCTGGACGAGACTCAGCCACACCAGAACACAAATCTGATGCACCAAACCGCCTGACCATGGTAATTCAATACTTTGATGTGTTTGCATCCTAGTCAATTTAAGGGCATTTTTTGGTATGCAATAGTTTCTTTGTTGGAGAGTATATTATAAAACATTCCACTGCAATACTGTTATCATCCTTACCCTCTTTCTCCTGTTTACTAATGAATTTTGTTAATGTTACTGTTAATTGTGTATAATAATGATCTTGCGGAACCTGCTCAAGCATACTGACCAGAACAACTTATTAGCATACCTAGCTAATTTATAAAGAACATATAAACAAATAAGGCAGTGGCAGTCCTTATCCCATAAATGAGTCAGGCACACCATAAGTATGCAAACCATGATGTTGCAGGAGAACTAACTGAAATAATAGCTCGCAAACAAGCTTTCAAAGTTACTCTGTGAGAAAACCGTATCAGTAAAATGCAATCATTATTTCAAAGTAAACCAGTCACACCACAATGCAAATAAAAACCCATGATGGTTCTTAGAAGACACAAACAAAGTTTAATAAAATTAACACTCTAATAATGGTGTATGGTGTGCAAGGTGGTTGAAGGATCCCAAGGATCAGTTGCGACAAATTTAAATCCGGCGCCCCACCCCAAAGTTTCTTTTACCTAAAACTTACTGGGTCAATGTCTAATTGCCCTGTAAATACTTAAGTGGTCACGTCAATACAACACCCGGCAGACTAAGGCGCTTCAGACAAATAAACCCAAAATGTATATTATAGGGGTACGTTCAGGGCCCTCTCAGGACCAGGGTCTGACCTCAGAGTAATTGAGTAGGTCTGATTGTTTAATAATTGAATACTACAACAGCAATACGGGAAACCCGGGTAAGACGTCACTTTGAGAATATTCTGAATGGCCGCCATTCATTTAGTGCGGCAAACGTTTTTCGGATGTATTGACGTACATTTTCAACCCTTTTAAACGATGAATCCGTGAAAGAGACTGTTCTTAATGGATGATGTGTTGTTTTGGTACGAACCTGAGAAGTAATACGACCATTGGTTCCTTTTTGGGGAAATAATTGTTTTGCGATCGCTCTGTTGTGTAAATATTTTGTTTACAAAGTCCGTGCGTGACCTTGACATCATTCCCCAAGGCTTTAACGACCACAAGAGGGCGAACGTTTAACGGGATGCTCACCAATTAGGTTGTACTGGAGGCTCACCCGTGTGACGTACTGGGGTTACTTGGGAAGCTACCCAACGCACCCTAAGCATGCAGTCCGGACAGAACGCCAGATGCACCTGGTAGGGCGGGCGCCACCAATATCGTCTATGACGGCGTATAATGTATTTGATGTATGCAATAATATATAAATATTTACCACGACAGTGGTATGCAGAAATAGTCTCCTGATGACCCGGGAAAGCCGATTTCACGAGGGCAAAGCCGAGGGAAAATAGAACGCCTCTACGGATCAATGAGAGAGACTAGTTTTAATGCAAATGAGTGAAAATAGTCAATACTTGTTTTACAACACCTCACACAGTGGAACACCCACAATTTATTAAGAGGACCTGCTACAATAAACCAAACCACATGATCAGCTTAACGTTTGACAACACTTGAAATATTGAACTTCTGTAACATTTGGGTAACACGTATATATTTATGTAATAACAGCATTGATGAAATATAGGCCGTGCCTTCATATCATCCTGCATATGCCTAATAAACTCTGAACATCGCTCATGTTTTACTTTAGACATAAAAATCACAAGGACCTATGTGGAGTTATATCTATGTGTGGCCGCGTGGTCTAGCTTACCGCAGACTCAAGTTCTGGTGTTAGTAGCAGAATGTGGGTTGAATCCCGGCCAGATTCTTTAGTCCTCGAGTAAGACACTTCCAACCATACTGTTTATAGGGCAGTTTAACAACTGCCTTGTTCTGGACTATTAGTTACCCCTCCCAGTCCTATTCGCACCGTGAAGAGGCTGGTTATTAACTGTCTTGCTTCGGTGCGAGGGCTGGTTTCTTCAGTGTGAGCCGCCAACAACTCAATGACTTAGACCCCCATCGGGTGCCATATTGGCCTTGTGGTGTGGGTGATTTGTATAATATATATATATATATATATATATATATATATATATATATATATATATATATATATATATATATATATATACAATATATATTATATATTATATATATATATAATATTATATATAATTATATATATTATATATACAATTATATATATATATATATATATATATATATATATATACATATATATACATATATATTTTTACAATTTATACATACATATATATATATATATATATATATATATATATATATTATTATATATATAATATAATAATTTTATATATATATATATATATATATATATATATATATATATATATATATATATATATATGCGGTTTTATTTGTTAATTGGAAAAATAATAATACCACTCTGTGAAAATGGAACAGTTCAGATGTAAATAAAGCAAATACTCCCATTGAAACCAAGGCACCCAATATTTGTATACTAGTTGCATCTACTGGAAAACGTTGAGCGTCGAATGATACATTCAGTCGCCACTCACCGTAGGCTACATACAAATATGTCCTTGTTAGTGCCTATAACATGGTATCATGACAAACTGTAGGTGGTATCCATAAAGACACAGGAATACTGTTACAATGTTTTGATGGACTTTAATAATAATAATACAAAGAATAATCAAAATTGGTACCCGCACACTCCCAAACCCACAAGGCGCTCAAAGGGGCAAAACAAAGAAGAAAATGTCAAAAATATACAATGATAGTGGGGAAAAATGTCTGAGAACATTTCCTACAATGTAAATTTCAAATATACATCATCTTTGGTTTTGGAAAAGATGAGTTTTAAACCGACTTAAATCTAGTTATACAATGGCAAGATTTCAGTTTAGTTTGGGAAAATGATTCCAGAGTCCGGGCCGCGACGAAAAAACCTATCACCCCAGTTCCGTTTTGAAGTTGGTTCCCTTTTGGGTGACATGTTGGAGCGCAAATTTGGGGATGGAAATTTGACTTTAACGTTCAGAAAATAAATTGGGGAAATTTAAAAAATTTTGAACAATTAGCATAAGTTTTAAAAAAATTTCTGTAAACAGGAAGCCAGTGCGTTCTTTTTAAAATTGGCGTGATATGGCATGACCTTCTGGACAAAGTCACACAGACTGCTGTGTTTTTGTATTGCTGAAGAGGCATAGATATTTGAGACGGACAGATCCCGTAAACTGAGCATTCCGTTATGGAGGGATGAGTGATAAACGCGTACACCTTGTTCAGCAGCACTTTTACCTAGTACTTCTATTCATTAATATTTGAGCATATGAAATGATATACGAACAAATGTTAGAGATATTAGGTTTTTAAAGGCTTGTCGAGTCAAATATAACACCCAAATTACGTGCTTGTGATGAGGGGTTATCTATGAGTCGCCACTGTAATAAAATGGAAAGAGAAATTTTAGATAATTGCTGACGGGATCCAATAGAAACAAATTTGTCTTTTCGTCATCAGTCCCAATTCCCCAAGCACTTTTCTCATCCCAACTACGAATCCTTGAATACATTTCAAAGTGTTGTAATACATGAATCCTAGGTAGTCTTGAAAGATTTAAAAGTAATGTAAACTGCGTGTAAACAAAGGCAGACATGATAATTTAAATTATACTCAAAAATGATATTGGGCTGAACTGGAAAGGTATAAAACAGTAAACCACTGTAAATATATACGGACCTTGGGGGTACAGAGAATAGTCAAGAACAGGCTCGGAGAGATAGTTGCCACTCAATACAAACATGCGAGGCCTCTTTAAAAGGTGTGTAGGACTTACACCAATCCAGGGCTGTGTCATGTATTCCCAAGATGATATTGAAGGTGGGAGAGAAAGGATTTTGTGATCGATCAGTCAAAGTAAGGGGCCCTTTAAGTCTAACAAAACTAATGCAGTGATTTTTCCATCATCCAAGGTGACAAAATGTCACGTTGACGCGGAGAAGAGCAGTTTCCGGGTTCCATGAAATGAAGGTTTCAGGCTGATTGAAATGTGTCCGACAGGTTATTAGCACGAACATGGTGGTCAGGAGAGATCCGTGACAAACAACTGCCTGATTGTTTTTCCAAGGTACTTTAAATTCGCCACCGGTCGGTAATTCCTGAAACTTCCTTGTCCAAATTGGGTTTTTCCCGGGGGGGTTTTAAACCCAGGCAACCTTTCTATCGGTAAAACAACCGGAAGAAAGAACCCGTTTAAAAAATAATTGTGATGTACTTAGCAAACACATCAATATTTTGTTTTATTAGCAAAAGTTGGTACGGGATCAAGTTTAGTTTTTGATGGCGACCGATGAGTTTTGATTTCCGAACACTAGTGGGCCCAAAAACATAGACAGCTTACAATTTTGGATCCCGGGCGGTGTTTGTGATAGAAAGCAGGTACTGGAGGAAAAGAACGACGGATATTCTCAATTTTTGAAAAAAAGTTTGAAAATGCATTTGCAAGGTCCTGATCGGAGTGTGTTGATGGGTTCGGGGTTTTTGGGTTTATAAACAGTTTTTCAAAATGTTTAAAGATTTTTTCTGATCGCCAGAGCTCTTTCCCAAAGAGATGAAAAAGCTTTTTTTTCCCCTGGTTAATCATGTTTTCACAATATCACGTTGGTTACAGTATTCTTCCCGATGTATTTAAAGTTTCCCATTGTCACGCCTTTTTTCCCAAGTTGACGGCGGATTTTCCTTCCGAATATCATCATTGAACCGGGGGATTAGTTGTTTTTAACAGTTCGATTTTTTGGGAGCAGGGAATTCCAAGATGTTACGGACAGTGGATTCAAATAGATTGGCAAAAGAACCCAGCTCACCAACTTGGTTTAATTTTTTAAGTTGAGATTCAATATAAAGGACATAAATTTTGGATAGTTACTTTTTTCCAGTGGCGGAATTTTTAAGAAATGGTAGGTATGGGGGGGTTTTTTAAGGTTCATATCTATGTTTTAAATGACCGATGCCGGGATGGATAGTTACCCCAAATGAGGGGGTTTTTTCCCCGCGTTATCATGAGGTCGGGCAGTGACCATCGATGGGTGGGTGCTGGGGGATTTGAATAAGCCCCCGGACCGAAAAGAATTTTTAAACTGGTTTGCATAATTGTTTGAAGTGATGTCCATATGAATGTTAAAATCCCCGGGTTTAAAAAATAATGTCAGATGGGTGCAAGAGATAACCCACAATTAATTTCTCAAATTCCTGGAAAAAAATTGGGAGAAAGTTACATTTTTACCTTCAACATCTCTTTCTGGTCGATATATTTTAAAAAGGGAACAGATCTGGGGTTGCCCCGTTACCTCAGCAGAGAGATTCAAATGTTAGGTAGTCAATGTTAACCCTTTTTTATACTGACAGATAAACTGGACCTAAAAAAGTGCAACCCCCACCGGACTTTTTTGGGCTGGGGATATGATGGGGAAAAAGTAGCCAGCAGGAATTTTACTGCGGGGGAGCAAGTCATCATCAGGTTTTAAAAACCGGATTAGCAACAAGATCCAAATTGTTTTGAAGTACAAAGTCAACGAATTCATCCGATTTGTTACATATGGATTGGTGTTCGGACACAGAGCTGAAGTTTAGACTCATCATTTAACATTTGGAATTTAAAATTACCCAAAGTCGCTTGTTGATGTGGGGCAAATTCACTGTTGGGGGTTGGTTTAGGCCGGGGTGCTGGTTTTGTAAATTTTTCCCTTCTACGGCGACCAGCTTTTTTCCCCTTGTGTTTGGGGAGTATGTTTGGGGGGTTTATTGGCAAGTATTCCAAAAATTTAAAAATTGGGCTCAATGCTGGAAAAAAGAAAGGGGGATCAGTACATGGAGCATTGCGAAGATTGGGGTGTTCATTTGGGGTCTAGGAAATTTTATGCAGCTGATGTCGTTGCTGGGTGTGTTGATCAGTGTTTTCGGGGCCCGGGTTTGGGGTTTTTGTCACCAGAAAATTAAAAGTTCCCGGTAAAAAATGGCAGATGAATTATCATAATATGATACAGGACAGCTCAGAAATTTAAGATGGCGGATTTTGTTGTTTTTTTATTTAGCCCCAAAACGGGGGTTGCATGTAGTCATATTCTAAAGCTGAGTCATTGAGACACAATGGTCCAGATAACAAAAGTAAGATAAAAAAGGTTGTACTCATTGTTTTAATCACAAAGTAATTAATCCCAAAAAAAAGGCTTGTGGGCAAGTTATAGGTTATAACTCAAGCACAGGGTTTAAATCTAAGTCAGGGTTGACTGCACAAAAAAAAGATACAAGATGTGTATAAACTAAACAGTAAAATCTTACAGCAAAAACAGAAAAAAAAACAGCAGTTTTTCCCCTTATTTAAGAAAACAAATGTACCCAAAACTCCCTAAAAAAGTCCCGTAGATTCCAGGGTTTAAAAACAAACCACTAGTATAAAAAAAGGGGGACACACTAGTAGCTTCAAAACACTTATTTAACACAAAAAAAAGAGAGCGAAAAGAGTGGCTGCTTTTTAGGCCCCAAAAATATGACAAAAGGTGAAAGGATTGGTAATTGATCAACAAAATAACCAAACTGTTGAATTTTTAATTAAGCCCTTTAAAATTACTAGGGGGAAAAAATAATTTTTGTCCCGATGTGCTGTAATTTTTGGGAAGATTTTAATAGTTACAGTATGATTTTTAGGAAGAGTAATCTTTCCTAAATTCCACGTTAGAAAGAATACAACTAATCTGGTACATTTTCACTAATTTAACGTGAATGGCACAGCGTAAACGCTCACAAACTTTTAGCATTTTCAAATTGTACGAAATAGAGTGTCCACGACAATGCAGAAAGTGGTCTTTAACGCGAAAACGGAAGGAAATGTTAGGAAAATGCATAATTTTATTCAACATAATAATTGAATGAACGGGGAAGAGGTCCCATCGGGATGAGTCTTTCGTAGTATATAAGGAGGGCGATTGAGGGCATCTGTTTCTGTACCTCAAAGGTCGTATCAGACCTTAGAGGTACAGACTTTTATATAGTAATTTTGGGAGACACTCGGGGGAAATTTGGCTCCTTTTTAATATCTCCTTAAATACTAATATTATGTGCCATGCTTTCCTCAACATAATGCGCCTAGATTTTTAGCAGGGCCATTTTTTCCACGACGGTTTAGCAAATCTAAGATGGCCGCCTCTGTTACCGTGTCTACAACAAGCACTACTGACAAGAACACGAAACTATTCCTTTTTGCAAATTGATGTATACTTGATTTATACTTGATTTATACTTTATTTATACTTTATTTACTTTTTTACTTTATTTATACTTTATTTATACTTTATTTGATTTTGTATGTATGAAGCCTGTATACTCGGTGCTTTCAGTGTCTGTGAAAATCCACAGGTGACTCAGCGGAATTAATTATTTTAAATTTTTTGAGGAGAATTGTTTATCTGTTTATTTGTTTAATGTTTATTTGTTCATGTTCTTCCTCCCCAGCCTACCATTATCATATTAATTTTCTTTCTTCAAAGTCTCAATCAATCCAAAAAAAAGTCGGTAAATCAATAATTATCTAAGTAAATCTGATAAATTATTGATAATTTCAAAAAAACATTTTCATGTTTGGAACTGAGCTATGTGGAGTATTTGGCTTTTTTTGGGTTTTTTGGATTTTTAAAAAAAGATATAAACTTTTGTATGACTTGTTAAATTACATGGCCCTCCCAAACAACTCATTTCGGTAGAGGGGTCACCAGGGACCAGGATTTTCAGGAAAGGATGGGGCACGTTTTGTTTAATTTTGTTTTGTTTTTGTTTTTATTATTATTCTTAGGGATCCAAAATCTATGCACTTGAAGACTATAGAGGTTGGTATGATGTAAGTCTCGCATTGCTTAAGTACTGCAAATGATAACGAGAAGAATATTATTAACCCTTTCAATACCGAGCTATATTTGATCAGTCATGCCTTGGTTGCTACCGGTTTTGCATAGCATGTTCAGTTCTTTACCAGAGACTTTTAACAACTTTCAGTGTATAGCGCCCCCACTCAACAACATCATGAAAGGCCACTCTTGCAATGACAACAAAAAACCTACAAGTTATGACAAGAAAAATATTGACCAATAAAACAAATGCTTGTTTTGTTTATGGGTGGTTCATAAACCCCAACGTAATAGGTGATATATTTTAGGTTCAGGTGAAAGGAATGTTGCGTAATTGCACAAAATTGATTTTACTTGGGAGCAAGTTTTAAAA
>CM055825.1:25470390-25650580 GCA_029582265.1 Zoroaster sp. YZ-2022 | reverse complement strand
ACGTGAAGATTATAACCATGAGGTGTCAGTGAATTGATGTAAAAATCATCACTATTATCATCAGCAAGCCAGGTCTCGGTAAGGGCAAAGATGTCAATGTCGTGTTCAACTACTACATGTAGGTCAGAGATAATTCCCTGGGTAGATTTACTTTTAACCGATTGACAGTTCAGTGAAAACAGGGAAAGACCTTTGCAATAATGGTGGGCATGTATTTGACATTTTTGTTTCTGTTTCAGTCCAGCTTTCTTTTCTCTTCTTGTGGGCGTAACATTCAGTAAGCCCAGAGAACGTGCATTTTGAAATACATAGGGTAGTGGATACAAGTGCCTTTGTTGTTTCACAGTGTCATTGATTAGTAAGAGTGCTTCTCTTGTATAGATCCGTGCTTGAGTGGGCTCCTTAAGAAACTCCATAAAGAGGTAGTTAGATAACAATTGCAGTACACACAACAGGACATTAGTGATCACTGTCCAACTGTAGACTATGTGCATGTTGATCGCTGAATAATGGCTGTATGAAGTAGTGCAATAAATGAAAGGCAAACGAAAATCCTGTTTGAGAGATGTCCAATCCAGATCACAGCAGGAATTAGCCCAAAGAATCACTGATAATTAACAATCAACATGATGACAAATTTATTCAATAAGTTTTTACAGAGCACAGATGAAAGTGCAGCCTCACAGCGCACATAGTATAGTATGGGCAACTCCCCCGCTACCGCCCACCCAAATCTCTAGCACTCTTCACGAAATATAACACTCACCTGCTGGCTTTTTGTATATGACTAAACACCAGTAAACACCACCACCACTGCCCCCAATCACAATTAAGAGACATCCGTCCACTGCCAACTCCGATACAGATCCATATTTGCGCCATACCTCCAGCTGAGAGAGGTTAAAGACAAATAAATTCACATTCAGTGAACAATAATACGATTTAGACAGCGTAGTTTCTTTTCTAACCAGGAAAAGACTTGCAATAAGCCATACTAAAATATTAATGTACCGGGTATTCATCCTCAAACTTTGACTTTTATCTAAAAAAAACAAATTTAATGAAATATTGAAACTTTCATCTAAGAAAAACAATTATTATAATAATATAATAACTGTAGCTGGTTGTTTTGTATTTATTTTCAATGTCTTCATTGGATTTAAAATCCTAAAAGTTAAAGCAAAACACTGAACTATACTGAGAATCAAAAGAAACTTATCAAATCTTTGGAATGACACTCCTCCACGGAAAAAGGAAAAATATTTGAACACGGGTACATTTCAGTAATTTTTACTTAGCACATGTCAATAAACAAGATTACTGTAGTTTACCCGTGTTCAAATATTTTTCATTTTTCCGTGGAGGATTTGAATGAGTGTCCCTCCAAAAATTGGATAAGTTTCTTTTTATGCTCAGTACATGTATATATATTCGTAAGACGCGATCAAAAAAAATTTAAAAAAAATATAAATTCCTGATCGGTCAATGCGGAAATAAAAAAATATTGTTAATAACAAATAGAATATAAGTACAAATGTGCAAACATAATCTGAAAGCTGATACATTTGGATGAATAGTTGATTGCTACAAAGCAGATGAATGAGAGTGTGAATTTGAAAATGCAAGAAACAGTTATTAAAAGTGGTAACATAAACAAAAATATGAACATTTATTGCTGAGCAAAATGATGTAGTATTAACCCAGTTAATGATTAAACATTTTTGACCAGAATATATTGTCAATGACACCTGTTACAGTTAAAACCTTTCCATTACCCCTACCATTTCTGATATTTCACTCAAAGCTTGCACCCCGACATAAATATTACTCTTAAAGGAAGAGTAAAGTTCAGAGAGAGTGCAACGTTCAGAGAAAATTAAGAAACATTTTGGCACAAATATTCAAGACACAAACAATTAGACCGTGGGGCGTCCGGTTGTAGCTGCTATTCTTGTTTTACTTTACTCGAGTACACACAAAAAAAAATACCAGTCTTTATTATTAAATGTAACATTTACAATTCCGACCGATCCCGCGTATAAGGACGCGACATTTAAAACATTATATTTTTAAGAATTTTTATTTTTATTTTTTCCCCCAAATATGCATTATTGAACGAGGCTGACCACTTTATATTACGCATTTATTCATTGGATGAAATTTACCATCCTTTTCGAACATTCCCATTCTTAACCAATGAAAATTTTTCTTCTGGAGACTCTCGGTATTACTCACGTTGCGTGCGTAAACATCTCACATGTCGGCAATGGCTGACGATATTGATGTGACGAATTCTTCGCAGAAACAAATATGTTATGCCCATATTAATAATTCTGATGGAGATATAAGACCCTTCAATGAAACAACTTGGGCTACGTTCGTGAAAAGTGTTAATATTTGGAAAGATTTAGAGGGAAATGCGGCTGAAATATCAAGGGGATTTGTTGAGAGTCATGACGGCAACATTGAAAGTCTAACGATACCTTGCCCCATAAATGTGGCACGGACACGCCCCCCCCCCCCGCGTATCCTTAGCCACAGGTTGGTCTTATTCCGCTAACGGTAGTAATTCGAAATTCCAGGCGCTGAAATTGACGATATTTGCGACTATTTTGACAGTCTAGATACGTTCCTTACATGTTTAACTATCTAGGCGCCCCAAAAAATGGTGATTTTACTTACATTTTATATTTCCTGACATATAGGCCCGAAAAATTACAAGACGATCGTCATTGTGCAAGTTTCAACGAGGACGGCCATAGTGCTAGTGTTGAACGGGAAAACAACTTGTGCGCGCAACAATTTTACGACGGCTGTTTTATGTGTGCACATACTTGCTGTATTTTAGCGCGCAGAGATATGACCACGTGATGTCGCAGATATAAACTTTCAAGAAACTAACATTGAGCAGTTTCATCAAATTAACCGTACTGCATGGTAAGTTCATCCCTTTTAACTATCATATACATGTACCAGGTTATTTAACTGTACTTACATTGTACATAAAACAGAGAGAATGTTCATTAAAATAAAATGATAATGTAATAAATAGTCTATTATTAATTACAATAGTTTAATACTAATTTTAAATAGTAATTTTAAACAACATACAAATTTCACTAATAATTTTAATATATGAAATATTATAGTGTTACGTTACTATTACTATTAATAATAACAATATTAATGGTTCCACCATTTTTGTAAATCTATAAAAAAAAACTAAAAAAAACTAAAAAAACAGAATGATTGTTTTATCTGGACAAAATATCTGTGAATATAGTCTATGTAATATCTATGTAATATAGTACAGGTAATATTTTACAATTTTTTCATGTTTATCTGTTTTGTGAGAATATAAAGGCGGTAACTTCCAGTACAAAGGTGGTTTATTTTCTAATAAGAGTCTTCCCCCTGGTTATTTCACTGTCTTAAATTAAGATGTGTAGACCCCTGTTTGTTTATTTAAGCCAAAGCTAGCATGTGTACTTAAAGATTGCACTCATGAGCACTCGGACCAGACAAATTGCAAAGATGGTTCAAGCGTGGTTTGGGTCTATGCTATTTGGGGTCGTGAATTTCTCAATAAAACCCATGGGTACAGGGAACGGTCCCAATTATTAACATTTTGGCCATCCATCATTATCAATAATACTGATAATATTATTACTATTACTATTATCATTTTGTTAAACAACAATATGCAATCTAGTACCGGTATCAGCGATATCCTCAAACATGAAACACTTCATTTTGATTCGATCGGTCCATTACTGCCTGTCACTGAACGGTATTTTTTAACATTTTTCGTGTGCTGAATTATATTGTGGATTTTTGTTACTTTGTTTCTTTTCACCATTAACAAGAACCCCCCACACACACAAACAAAATAAAATAAAATTAATAAGGTGTGTATTTATATATATATATATATATATATATATATATATATATATATATATATATATATATATATATATATATATATTTATATTATGTAAAATATATAATATTATATTATATATATAAATTAAATCGAGGGTGGCCTTAGCTTTCGATCCAATCATTTATGCTTACTTATTATAGGAAAAGTAAATAATTGAATGCAGGAACTGGACATGTTTTATTTATTTATTTTTATTATATATATTTGATTTTTAAAGTAGTTATATCACATGTTTAGCACAAAAATGCTCTGACTACCGACAACACGTGAAACCCTGAAACGGAATACTTCGCGCGCTAAAATACAGCAAGTATGTGCACACATAAAACAGCCGTCGTAAAATTGTTGCGCGCGCAAGTTGTTTTCCTGTTCACACTCTTCATACATTCAAGATGGCCGTCCTCGTTGAAACCTGCACAATGACGATCGTCTTGTAATTTTTTCAGGCCTAGCCTATATGTCACGAAATATAAAATGTAAGTAAAATCAAAATTTTTGGGGGGCGCCTAGATAGTTAAACATGTAAGGAACGTATCTAGACTGTCAAAATAGTCGCAAATATCGTCAATTTCAGCGCCTGGAATTTCGAATTACTACCGTTAGCGGAATGAGACCAACCTGTGGCTAAGGATACGCGGGGGGGGGGGCGTATCCGTGCCACATTTATGGGGCTAAACGATACCCAACGACGGTGGTTGTCATCGGAAATGTTATCAGTATTTTACTGATTCCACTAAGCAGAGACGAGCTGTACTTGCTAAACAGAAACGAAAAGCTGCTTCGACAGCAACAGGTAAGCAAAACTTTCGAAAAATTATTGGGTTATTATTGTTCAGTGTTGTTGACTCTGTCAAAAACTTGCATAATCAGTAATCACAACGTCAACGCGAGACAGACATTCTGACATGTCTGAAGTTATTATTTTTCCTACACCAAGTAACATTAAGATTTACTTCAAAATCAACTCCCAACAACATTTCAAAGCCAAGTGACTGAAGAAAAAGGACAGAATACAAATAAGCTATCATTTTTATAGGATGGTTTCTGCATGGCATTTACCTTTCCCCGATTATTATCCCAATCTGACCAGTAATTTAAACTAAAGGCTAAGGTTGTAATAAAACAAGTCAACTCAAATCCAAGTTATCACTATATTTCTTTCTCGTGTCTCCTCATTTCACTTCTTTTTTCTTCTATTAATACTGAAAATTTGGGTATGAGATAACTTGGTACGAATTAACTCGGTTACAAGTTAACTCGGGTAACAGATTTCAGTAACACTTTGAGTACGAGTTGACCCATTTGGATCTTACATTGAATTAAAAAGAATTTTAGACAAGAATAACCCATCACTAACAAAACCCAACCAGCTCTTTTCAGGGCCAACTTCCTCAAATAAATTAATATGCACAATTTACAAAAAATAAGGGTAGAATGTCAAACTCAAAGCCAACCATTATTTTTTTCCCACTCATTATAACCAATAATGTAATCTTACGTGCAGGTATTTTTTATACGATGGCTTCCTCGGTTGGTCCCCCCCCCCCGTCATATGTCAGTCTGATCTTGTCAACTCCCCAATTAGTGACCAACATGTTCATTGTACATGCGCAGTGCCAACTACATGTACGTGGTATAATAGGATTCTTCTTTTTTTAAAGTCTGAAACCATCATAAAAGTGGATTTTAAAGATAGTTTTCGCTTTCTATACCGCAATAAGTTGATAGATCCTTTTTATAACTGGTAGAAAAAATTTGTAAAAAGACCTTATAAAGTGGCGGTTAGATACAAGATTTTAAAAAAATTTTGCATCAACATTTCAGTTCCTGGCATGTGACAACGAATTGACCTGGATATGTGATCACTCAAAATCTATTTCCGAAGTACTAATCTCAATTAAATTTTTCATTTTTTTTGGTTTGTTTTAATTTTCAGTCAGCAGTGATAAACCGTCACCAAGTGCAGAAGCAGCAGAAACATCTGAACCTGCAGAGAAGAAATTGAGATTGCTGCGTTCCAATGTGGATAAACACCAGAAACAGCAGCAGAGGTCTTCACACGTTCTTCCAAAAGTATGTATCATCTGCCGCAGCAAGAAATACATCAGAGGCAAAATGGGTAGACGGCAGCTACAATGCCTATCAAGTTGTGCATTAGTTGATGGTGGGCTACTACTCAAGGCTGCCAGGCTGAAAGAAGATCACAACCTTTTGATGCACATTGACAAGGATTGTGTGGCAATCGAGGTCCGGTATCACCGTCTCTGCTATCGTGCTTACACTGGATTTCTGACTAGACCACGTCCTACAGGAGACCGTCCAGAGCCACTATATAGCGAGGCATTTAAGGCGTTTTGTGACAGCACCATTCAACAGAATATCATCCGAGATAAGGAGATCTTTCGCTTGACTAAACTGAAAAAGATATTTGATAAAGTAGTGCGAAATGTTGAGGGAGAGGATTCATCAATGTACAGAGCATGGAATCTTAAACAGACTGATGACGAAATTTCCCCAACTCGTTTTCCTACGACCTAATAGGAGATGCGAGTGTCCTGGTATATGTCGACAACCTCTCAACTGAAAATCTTGTTGAAAAATCAACAATCCTTACTGAGTCCACCCTTAGTTCCGACACGGATACTGACACTTCAGTTACAAGTGAAGAATCTACTCAGACAAACCCCATTCCATTAAATGCAGTGAAGAAAGGCTTGACATCGTCAATCAGCACATTACGTGATCGTTACGCATCTGCGCTTGACCTCAAAGAAGAGATCCAACAAATTCCATCAGATTCGTTTACATGGCCTCCAACTTCATCAGACCTAACCCTAGACGCTGCCCATCAAATTGTCCCATGCAAGTTGTTCAACTTCTTGGCGTGGATGGTGGGCAGTTCTAACATTCCATCAGAAAGTGACTTTTTGAAGATGAGTGAGGGAGAGAGTCGCAGAATCTTAACCATTGCTCAGGACATAATATACCTTGCTACAAAAGGGAAGAAGATTATGCCAAAGCACTCATCCTTAGCAATGGCTGTCAGACACCTCAGTGGCTCTGCTCAACTTATTGGGCTTCTAAATGGTTTTGGCCACTGCATTTCCCACACATCAGTTCTGGAGCATGACACTGCATTGGCCGAACAAGCGATACAAAGAGGCACACATACACTTCCATCTTGCTTGGTTAAATCTACATTCACTACATTCACTACATTAGTATGGGACAATAATGACTTTGGGGAAGAGACACTCTCAGGCAAGGGAACGACTCATAACAAAAATGGTATAGCGGTTCAGCATGCAGAATCTCAGTTGACTTCAACAGTGCAGTTACCAACACACTCAATGAAGAGGACACGACAACGTTCACTTCAAGCTCCAGATGTTAACCTTGTCTCATTTCGGGGTGCCAAGAAGTCATCCCCTGCAACCCTTGCTCCTACTGTTCCTCTTGAGATGCATCATCATAATTATAGTACCATTGCAACAAGCCATCCAACACGACTCTGCCTTCTATCTCACAAAGATTTCAAATATTCGCCTTTTGCCTTCATGGACTGGATTCAATCAGCTAACAGAAGAAATCCCACCAAAGGCTACAGTTGGTTATTTACCAGTGATAGATGCCAGCCCAACTAACCTACATACAGTGAATACCATACTTCATGAAAGTGTGGAAATTGCTAATAAACTGGAACTGCCTTCGATAGTAGTTGTGATGGACCAAGCCATTTATGCTAAAGCACAAACCATCAGATGGCAGACTCCATTGTTCATGGATCGAATCGTGATTCGTCTTGGGGCCTTTCACACAATAATGACAGCATTGGCTTGCATCGGTAAAAGGTTTTGTGATGCTGGGCTACAAGACATACTTATAGAATCGGGTGTTGTTGCAACAGGTTCTGTTAATGGAGTCATCATTAATGGAGTCATCATTACAACAGAAGTATTCGATGTCATAAGATCATGGCCGAAGCACTCCATCGTTTGCGCTGGCAAAGTTTTATAGAAAGTGTGTCTGAGGTCCATGCACAGCAATACGGTGAAATGGTACATACAAGCCCTCAACTCTTCATTTCCGAATAAAGCATATTTAGATATTATAGAAGAACCAGCGTTCAAAGTAATGATGACGGCTTATGATGAATTCATAAAATCAAGGAACAATGCAACATTCACATTTTGGAGTTCTTATTTAGAAATGGTGGAAAATGTGCTGCTCTTCATGAGGGCTACCAGAGACGGGGATTGGTCACTCCACCTATCAGCAGTCAGAGCTCTTCTTCCATGGATGTTTGCATATGACAGAACTAATTATTCACGGTATCTCCCTGTTTATTGGTTGGAAATGCATAATCTGGAGGCAACCCATCCATATGTATTCAATGAACTGCAGATTGGCAACTTTGCTGTTCAGAGGCAGGATTTGCATAGTTTCTCACGTGTTGCCTGTGACATGTTGATTGAACAAACAGCTAACAGGGATTCTAAAACAAGGGGTGGGATCAAATCATTTTCAACTAATAAAGGAGCCAGTAATCGTTGGATAAGAGCACACCATGAAAGGGCAGCCATCACAAGACAGTGTGAAGAGATGGCGGGCAAAGGCCAACAATTAGGAACACGAAAAGATTTAACGAAGGGGCGCATGGTTCGTGATAGGCAGGATATGCAGAACATCCTAGACACCATAAATAGTATGATTGATCCCTTCGATAATAATACTGAAATGGAGCCAGGCGACCTCATCCACTTATCATCCGGTGTCATTGCTTCACCAGAAGTTTGCAATGACCTTCTCTCTGCTCATGAGAAAGGAACCAACTCATTCATCACTTTCTGTCAGGACAGATTGCAAGGAAGCAAAATCGACCTGAACAAAACTTTATCAAAGCTGAAACTTAACACATTCACAAGTATGGCTAAAACCGTCACTACGAAGGTGAAGGGGAAAGAAATTTCCCTACGAAGCGATCGAGACCTAATGGCGAGACTTGTCATCATTGGCAAAAGTCGTAACATTGACTTAAAGAATATGCTGTCACATTGTTTAGGTCCGCTACCACTGCCTATAGCAACACATGAAGGTTGTCTGATAAAAACCAACAAGGCTAAACTGCTTCACTACCTAGAATCTTCTCCTGACTCTTCACCGGTCGTTGAGACACCAATGGGTAGTGTGTGGATTGTAGATGGGATGGCTATGCTTCAGCAGATGAGTCCTAAATTAATCATGCCAGACAATATGGGTCAACTGTCTGAGAAGATTCTAAGACAGTTGGTAAATTTGGCCCATGCAAATCAATCTTCCACTGTACATTTTGTGACAGATAGATATCCAGTGGAAAGCATAAAGAATGCAGAAAGAAAACGTCGGGCGGCTAGTGGCTCTGAAAAGAAAAAAATTTCTAAACCTACACAGCCAATTCCAAAACAGTGGAAAAAATTCCTTGTACATGGCTATAACAAAGAACAGTTTGTGGAATTTCTGTATCAAACATGGAGCAAGTGTGATGTTATTGTCTTCAAAGGTGTAACAGTGGTTATAGCCCATGGTAAGCTGTGTCATATTATTTCTGCTCACAATGGAAAAGTTGAAGTGCGGGAAGTCACCGAGCTAAACTGTTGTCATGAAGAAGGGGATACTAGGATGTTTTTGCATGCCAGTTACATTGCAAAATCCTGTGACAGTAGTGTTGTAATCAAAAGTCCTGATACAGATGTATTTGTGCTTGGGGTTGTATTTGCTTCTAACCTTGGCGGTTCCCAGTTGTACTTCCACACAGGAAAAGATGATAATGTCCGCACAATCCACCTAAATGCTATCAACCAGCATCTTGGTGAATCCATCTGTAAAGCACTTATTGGATTCCATTGTTTCACAGGATGTGATTCTGTGAGTGCATTCTATGGCAAAGGCAAGACAAAGGCAATTAAATGCCTGGTGCAAAAGCAAACATTTTGTTCAGCATTTGAGACACTTGGAGAAACTTTCATGGTAAAATATGTGTGTCAACTATATGGGCAACCTGAGTTCAGCCATGTAAATGATGTGCGATATGCAATGTTTTCCATGGCTACTAGAGCAGAAAATGTCATGCCCCCCAATCATGATGCCCTGCTTAAGCACACCCAACGTGCCAACTACCAAGCAGCCATTTATAAGCGTAGCTTTGAATCATACCCTGAGATTCCAACTCCAGTTGGAAATGGATGGAAGCTGACAAAAAATACTCTAGATATTGACTGGATGGATATGGCACCTGCTCAAGAAAGTGTCCTCGAACTTGCGTACTGTGCTTGCAAGAAGTCTAACTGCAAAGCTGGTGTGGCAGACAACACATGTTGTGTGTCCTTAGGTATTCCATGCACTGAACTTTGTACATGTAAGGCATGCGCTAATGATGTATGTCTATCCACTGCTCCCATCGATGAAGATGATGAAGATGATGATGACGAGGTTGAGGTTGAGGTTGAGGAAGGGGATGCATATGACAATGAGGAGAAATTTGAAACTGAATAATCTTGGAATAATAATGATAGTTTTTGTTACCAATGCTACCTCTTTTTAAAGAGTATTTAAGGGTGTGTTTTTGTACACAATTTATATGCATGTATGTCTGGTCTCAAATAGCAATTTGGGAATTTCAAAATTTGATTTATTTTGTATCTAGTTGTTACTAATTTCCACAACCATGATTATTCATTGATAGAATGTAATTATAGAATCCATTTATACAGGTTGGTTGTAAATGGTAGGATTGTTTGTTCTTTTCAAGCTCTGATGTCACTGGAAAAATTCTTTATTACAAATGTGTTGTTTTTTAAATACTGTACCAGAAATAAGAATTCTATATGTTTTTGTTTTTGTTACAGAAACTTTGCTTTGTCAATTTTCTAATTACAGTGTATATATCTGCTTTCATTATGCTGTCATTATGCTGAAAAGTTAAGTTAAAAAATCCTTGCATATGTTAAATATTGTACTTAAATAAAATAATTCTGTTGTGACCAAGTACATTTCATTTAAAGTGAAAGTACATCAATGGTGTTAAGTAATGTACGTTCATTGCAATCATCTTGTTTTCATAAAATATATAAGACTGAATGTTACTAATTTATACACATTGACAAAAATTTGCCAGCTGCCAACCTTTTGTAAATTCAAAATTACAATTCATGTTTTCTCAGAGATGGAAGGACTTCAGACTAATCTCGGATGTTTTAAGAAACTAAATCATTACATGTACAGTTGTACATTGTAATTGGATTTTTGGGTCATTACCAATTTTGTACTCTCACTTGATCAGAAAAGGTAAATTGAAATAAAATGTTATGATGCTTATTTGTTTGCTAAAAAATTATCATTATGAAAATCAACAATTTAATACATTGGATATACCATTGACATTCAGTGGGTAAATATTAGTAATGTTACTCAATGCACAGGTTGTTAGGAGGAATAACAATGCACTTATCACAAATGTGGAAGACAGGAAATTTTTAATGTGACAGTCATTAATTTTGAATCATTGCCACTTAAAGTACATGTTAGTTATTATTTATACATCATGTGTTTTTCTACTTGTAGTAGATTTGGTGTTTCACGAAACTATTTGTTCTGTGGAATATTTGTTTCAAAAGGCACTACCACTTTTGAGAAAATAACTATTCAACACTTAAAACTTGTAGCTTTGCATGGTGAAGAGGATAAGTAAAGACTAATTGTGGTGACACCATGTGAATTTCTCTTTTGAGTAGTAATTAGTTCTGAAAAGAACTGAAGGTCACAACTCTATGTTTCGATCAGTATGCTTCTTCAGGAGAATGCTGCAGCTCAAGTAGGCTGCTGGAGGATAACATGATGACTGGATGAGGATTAGTGCATTAATTAAAGCGTGCATACAGGAAACTGGTGGGACTCAATACAGAATTTCACATGGTGTCACCGCAATTAATCTTACTTATTCAACACTTATCTTTTTTTCCTTTTTTTTTTAAAGATGTAAAAACATTCAAGATTGTTTTAGGTACACCAAGTAATGTTTTAAAAAATATTTAATTAATTTTGGAAACAAGATCATTACCGAAGGTGTTCTCTGTCTCAATAATTATAATGCACTGGTGCTTCAAAGGTACTTCATGTATGCACATGTACTTGTTCATAATTTATATGAGAATAAATGAGAATTTAACTTAGTCAACTATAAATACACAATGTTTCATAATTTATTGCTTCTTTTCTTCTTTTTCATTTTACAAAATATGGAAGTGAGAGTTATGCATAAATGAAATTTTATTGGGGGGGCTCTAACTAAATGTAAATTAGACATTCTTCAGTGCATGTGTTCTTAATATGGCATATAAAAACAAATCAAATATTTATTTTAAATAAAATAAAGAAATAAAACAAACCCCATAATGTTTACATCATTGAGGGAAAGATAGCCATGTTTGTAGGCATGGTGTATGCACCATTTATAAGAATGCATAAACATTTTTGGTCAAATGAGGGCGCTGTTTTTCTTATGTTTTTCTTTATCCTGGATTTTAGGCTATTTTAGACGAGAATCACACTAAAATGTGCAACCGTAGTGCGTGGGATCGATTGGATTCTTTATAAGTAATATCTCATCTTCCATTTAAGACATAAATCACCGTGTACCCAGCCGAACGCAACAAGAATCACTTTCTGAAAGGATTTCTGTGCCATGCCCCACGGTCTAAATGACATGGACAATAAACTGCCCTGTCTTTCGTCATCTGTGCAATGGGGTTAGTTTAAGTTAATTCCGGTCCAAATTATAATTAAGCACATTACCCTTTAGCACGTGTTTAAGAGTGAATGGGCAATTCAGGGTTAACATTATGATTAATTGATTAACAGCTGTGTTAATTTTAGGGGAAAAACTATTAGTTCAATATTATTTGTATTAATATTTTTAATGCTAACCGAAAACGAGTAGTGAAATGTTAATTATTAATTCCAGTTCAAATTATAATTAAGCATATTACCCTTTAGCACGTGTTTAAGAGTGAATTAGCAATGCAGGATTAACATTATGATTAATTGATTAACAGCCGTGTTAATTTTAAGAGAAAAACTATTAGTTCAATACTGTTTGTATTAATATTTGGAATGCTAACCGTAATTGAGTGCCAAGTATTGAAATGTTAATTATTAGATGAAACATACAAATGAAATTATATGAAATGGAAATTTGATAAATTTCATGGCAGTATTTTAACCTTTAAAGTCATCTTTAATTAGATAACCAACACACTGAGTCATTTAAATGAAATAACACTTCCTTTTTAGACTTTTGTTTTTTCCGTTCAGAACTGGAACTTCCAGTCAATTTATTCACAGTGCTATTGTTACAGAAGTAGGAGACATCTCGGGAAAACTGGGAAATACAAAAAGGGGTTTGGTATGACAGAGTCTGAAAACAAGTATGTAACGGACAATCATAAAAACATCTATAAAACAGCAACAATCATTTTAATTTTTTTTAAATCATTATTTTAGAATTCGTGCAGTAAAAGATGGACTTCAAAGAAAAGAGTATGATATGAATGAGGAATAAGATTTACATGTAGATAAGGGGAAATTAGAGTCAGACTGAGAACTAGAAAGAAAAAATACAAATGAGTCGTTTTTTTAAGATTACGAACATAAGCTGAAAGTAAACCGCATATTCCGCCAGACTTTTGTAAGCACATTTTTAGAGAAGGGAACTGAAATTTTAGAGGAATACGGTATAGAAATAAGGAGGATTTTTTAATAAAGGGAATTAGGAGATAAAGCATCCGGTACAAAGAGTCGCCACTGAATCATATGATTTTACTAATATCAATATCTTAACGAGTAGCAAAATGATCAAATGACCCAATGCATTGGCGAATATAATGCCTACCTATGAAATTAAATGAACCTGGTACATGTAAATATTTCACAAACATTTTTTACTTGGTTGCACTATTTCATTTCATTATTTCAGATACGGAGTTAGATACATCCAATCCCACATATCAAATAAATGTGATGTTGTCAACAGAGGGCACCATTCAAAGCCCATGTAATTTCAGTTATCATTTCCTGGTTAACCTTTGCTCCCACGCCTTGTTTGTGTTTTGATGAGTCTAAACGTCACCAGTGAGATACATGTATTTCATTTTTTTTATTTATAGCAACCACAGACACTTTCCCGTGTTGGGTCTGTGTATACATGTACATGTAGTAACTGGCCTGAGGTAGTCTAGTTCAATTAGAAAAACTTAAAAGGCTTTAGATTTGTATATAAACAACTATAAATAATAGGAATAAGAAGTTACAGAACATGAAATTTAAATTGCCTTTAAAATTTGTACACATCTTTCTTTGGGATTACTAATAATGTTTGTTTGTGCATGATACTACATGCAACTAATAAATAAATTTGACCAATTTCGTGTGCAAGTTGCAGAACCTGAAATTACAGAATCTGTAAGTTACAGAACCTGAAATGTAGATTGCCTTTAAAATTCGTACAGATCTTTCTTTGGGATTACTAATGTTTGTTTGTGCATGATACCACATGCAACTAATAAATAAATTTGACCAATTTCATGTGCAAGTTCACACTCAAGATACAGTGATGTATTTACATGTATACCTTTTGTTTTTGTTTAATATGTGAAGAGCATCGCTTCGGTGTTTTCATTTTTTGCAAATCATCCTTGTTTGCTTAGTTGTGTATGTAGGGTTTTTCCTTGTCAGAATATCGTCTTTGCCTAATATATTCTGACCAGGGCCAGTCGGCCTTTTTTTTAACAATCATTGTTCCTTGTTATTTTATTTTATTGTTTACACTGATGTGTCACTGTGCTATGAGCGTTTCTTTTGACGGATACCGACGCATTACAAATGTTGTTGGTTGTTGTTGTTATGCACTTTCACGTGAGTAAACCGTGATTTTGAAATGATGCTTTGTAAGAATATGAAAATACCATGGATGTGGCCGAATATATGCAGTTGCAGAGGTTCAGAATGTCATTGCCTATAATGATGGAAAGTGGTTATTATTTTTTGTTTCTTTGCGAGTTCATTGAAGTTGATGGTAAAAGGTTACATCCCTCAACATTTCATTAAAGAGAAGGTACAGCATTGTTAATATTAGCAAAACTGTTTCTAAGTGTGTGTAATCTATTTAAATCAAGATATGCATATATTGTACATTAAACAAAACATCATACGTGAAAGTTTAATCTTATTACGTAATGTGTTGTTCACGAGAACATAGTGAGAATGTATTTAGATAACAAAGATTCATTCTAATGTGGAATGTAAGAAAGAGTACTCAGAAAATTATTTCACTTTTCTTAAAAAATTACAGTAAATGAGACAAACATATTTCTAGAGGGAAGAAAAATACTATCATTGGTTTTACATTAATTAATTTTTACAATCATATTCCACCATTTAGTTATTTGTGAATTATTAATCCTGAACCTTTGTATAAACATGCGGTATAGCATCATGAAGTGAATTGCTATGAGCATTATGCAGCATGCATAGCGAGATGATCAGTGATAGAGTTAATACATGTATATTATAGTTTTGACAATAATTTCAGCATTTTGATTTTCGGTTTGCTTCTTATCATCAATAATTTAGCCATCTTTTGTTGACAACTTGAAAACTATTTTATTCAGTTTGATTGGAACGTTATGCTTTATATTTCCCTGTATATGTTGGAAGAGAGTTTTCGTGTGAGCTTACAATCGTTTAGTTGCTATGGATACTTAATTAAAAAATACATAAAATAAAGGGGAGACGATGCGTTCAGTTGGTTGAAACCCACAATATTTTCCAAATTCAAAGTTAGTTTTATGTTTTTGTTAAAAACAAAATGGGTTAAAATCCCCAAAATGTAACTTTGCAATTTGCAAAAATCTGAGCCCAAGAATAGAGTTACCGGTACACTGATTTATGCAGGCCATGCAAAAGCCCCTTCCATTGCCTATACAAACTGACCCATGATGCAACTTATTCATACCAGTGTTAAAGAATCATTTGAACATTTTTAACCAATTATACACTGTAAAAATGGTGTTTAGAATTTAAACACACGCAAAATAACCGCGTTTAGGAATGCGTTTAAAAAAGTGAGTACAAGCTTAGCGTTTAGAAATGTGTTTGGATTCTAAACACCACTTTTACAGTTTAATCGTCAGTTTTCTACTTTTTCTCCCACTTTTTTTGCTGGTGACAGGCATCAGATATAATGCAATACTATAAAAACCAAACAGAAGTACAACAAGGCCTATTTACTTGTGTAACATTTAAGATTAATTCGGAATGATTTTGAGAATGGAACGCTTTGTGTGGAAGCATATTGCGAATAATTATGTCTTGTTATAATAATATTAAGCCTATTTTTATTTCTACTTTTTTTGAAATCCTACTGCATAACATCACCCAACTTTAAATTGTAAAGAAAATGATGACAACTATCTATCCTTTCGTAAAGAATATAATTGTATCAATTACAAATAGTGAATATTCAGTGGCAGTATCCTTGAAAATTCAATTTATTTGATAATTCAAAGCAATGTTTGAAAGGTAGAAAAGTGACTCACCCTTTCAAAGTTTCACTGTGAGTTCTTAAATGCTGATGTTTAATTGCCGATGGATGTTTTCATGATGGCCTTCAACATTCATTCATCATACTTTGTTTCTGTACTTCAAAATGAATCCTAGTTGTCATCCTTACATTTATTTCAAAAATGCAGTGGTCCAGCAGTTTGTGAATTTTGATTTGTTCATGGTATAAATACAATGTACAAGCACAAGGCTTGGGTCAATTTGTAAAGCAAAACAAAAGCAAACCCTGTTAATTTATGCTTAGGTGTTACTTGTCAATCTACTACGTGGTCTTGGTGTTCGCTACTCCGTGCCTAGAAGTGTAAGCAGGAGCAGATCTAAAAAAAATATATATATATTTTTTTGAACTATGATTAAATTTCACATCCTGCCCAGGACCGGGGGAACAAAAATAATGTTTTTCAGGAAGGGAGAAGGGTTTCTCTCGAAAATTTCACAGTAAAGTTCGATTTAACTGATCCGATTTTCATTAATTCCGTAATAGACATTTGAAATGCTAATCTAGAGGGGCTTTATATAATAATGTTTGTATGGATAGGGAAGGAGTATAACTTTTTTGTAGGGGGAATGGTTGTAATAATTTGCAAGGTCAACATTGTGACAACTTCTGGGAACAGTACAACATAGAAATGCAGAAGCAAGTTTTGATAAAACCACAATACAATGTACAGGTAAAATGTGTGCATGGCATTTTTTGTGGTGCAATAAAAATGACTGAGTTAAAGCAACATTCAGATGTCGAGGTCTGATAGCATGAACAATGAATCACATACATACAAATGAATACCGCGTTAGATATCCACCATTAGCTACCACATCCAACGATAGTTTAGTATATATTTAAAATCACTTGAACAAAACACCATTTAAATTATGGATGCCAATTGAGCAACGACATGCGGCAACAACAAGATATCAAGGCTGGAAAGAAGAAATTGAATTACCCTGCAATGTTAGTAATATTTCGGTTATTAATAAGATTTCACGTTCAGCTTCAAAAATGTAATCTTCAAAATTGGATTCTAGAAACTTTAGTGAACATTTATTATTGCCTGAAATACATGTGCAGTGTCTTTTTTCTTTCTTCGTAGGATAGAAGTTTTAAGATTTATTTTTTTAAATTGTAAATGTTTCCTTTTACAAAAGTTAACCCTTTTAACTAATGAAGAACTCATGCCCTTCCATTGCCGTCATAGGGTGCCCTTACAAAAAAGTTCGATAGAAGTCTATAGAACGCTCTATAGAGTTCTATAGAAATTACAAAAATCTATAGAAACTCAAAAATAATTCTATAGAGTTACTACTTTTTATAGAATTCTACAGAACCAGTTATCTATGAACAAATGCAAGTGGTATATACGAGGGACAGGGAATGGTACAGATTTAAAGCTTTTTGTTAACGTATGTTGACGTGAAAACCTTTTAGGAAAAACCTTCAGGTACATGTAGGCCTAATTGCCTGCAACAAAATCGACATGTCTCCCATCAACCATTGTGGAATTGCAAGAGAAGAACACAGATTACATTTAGGCAAACGATGCAAACCCATAAAACACAACCATAGTGAATATAATTTGTGTGAGAAATCGAAGAAGGCATGTGCACATATACAATACTGTGGAAGATTATTGAGTTTGACTGCGGCATTAAAACAAAATCGAATACCATTCGATTGAGTACCTCCAGTAGATTTTGGTGTTATTGTGTCTTGGGGTGAACTTTTGGAAGTGGATTCAGTGGGGTCTGATGTGGGGTCTGATGTGGGGTCTGATGTGGGGTCTGATGCAGGGTCTGATGTGGGCTCTGAATCCATAGGACTACCTGAAACCGTTCCGATGATCTCAGATGTTGTGGTATCGTCATTAGCTGTGGGCATAATATCTAATCTCACAAGACAGAGAACTTCAGTTATTAAGTTTTCACGTAACGAGAAATGCTCTGGCTGGGCGCACAAACACTGAGACTTCTGCAGCAACACGTTTGAGCCATGTGGTGGTGGGAGCGTTCGTTCTAACTGGATGAGTCGCAGTCGGATAAATTTCATCGACACCTTTTTTTCAAGTTAATCGACTCAAAACTATTTTTAACATTTTAAATACACGAAGACAAACCCCTTCAGACTGTTTCAACGCTGCAGTAACTGGGGCGTACAAAACAACACGGCGGCCGGTGGTGTTCATATTTGGAAATCTGTCCATAATACGAAAACAATTGAATAATAAGTTGAAACCATTGGTGTTACTTAACACGCCAGCTTGCAGGGAATGCTCCATTGACTCGCTTGAAAGTGCATGTGCTTGGCCTAGTATAATATATATCAGTTAAAATTAACAATAACAAACAAAATTAATGATCGAAATTTCATAGCTAAAATTTAAGGACATGAAGACGGATGAGTATGTTAATGTTGTGGATGTTGATTCGGTGTAACAAACTTCAAAGAAGTGACACAACTAAAGCCCTTTCTGAAGCTGTGGCCATCTTTGTCTGAATCCAAACAGTGATAACGATGTACTGTATCTTAACACAAAATAATTCATTTTACTGATGGTGCCAGTCCATTTGCAATGTAACCATTTTACCAACATAATATTTCAATCAGCTCACTTATATTTTCCTTGTAAAATGATAGTAATTTAGTTTCAAACTACATGTAAATGGTTTTAGTGGTTTGTGATTGATGTATTGCAGGGGCATACTATTACGTTCCAATCTCAGTGGCTGGTAGTGGCTTACTCTTGAGAGTCGGTGTTTACAAAATAACTGCTGAAAAAGCCAATGATAGTTTTTTCACAGTGGTCTCCAGTGGTCTCATCACATACAAGATTACTTAAAAGGGTTAGGGTGGCTTGCACAAACGATATGTGTACAACATATTGGACATTTAGTAGTTGGGAATGGCCTCCATGGGTTAATATCACTTTAACAGTACCCTCCTACACATGGAGGCCACTCCGATCCACTAAATTCTGTTCTTTAGCCCTCCTACAATCAGTGCAATTTTTGAAACAACCCATTCAGGCCACTCCAAGCCATTAGCTGTTTCCAGTGGCCTCCTATGGTTACCCTTCTGTGTGCACTGTCACGCCACTGAGATTGCAGGGTAAAGTGGTCTCCCATTGATACATTGCAGGCCATACTAATATGTTCAAACATTTACAGTGGCCTTGGGTGTCACACAGTTGATTTTGTAAGATGACTTGGAAAGGACATCAGGCTTGTACATGTATACTGATCGGTTGCTTAAGAGCAGAATTTTGAGGATCGGAGTGCATGGCCTCCATGTGTAGGAGGGTTAGCAACCTTCAGTACATACATGTAGATGTACAAGCCTGCTGTCCTTTGCAAGTAATCTTACAGAAGGGTAACCATAGGAGGCCACTGGCAACAGCTAATGGCTTGGAGTGGCCTGAATGGGTTGTTTCAAAAATTGCACTGATTGATATCACTTTAACTATATCGTAAAAAGCAAATAAATATATATAGGCAATTCATTGCAATTCATTACATGTTCATTACATTCATTACATCATAATGTACAATGTACATGTACATGTAGCTTCGTACAATGTACTGTATGTATATGTACATGTACATGTATATTGATGACTGGCTAATAAAACTAGTGTACAAAATGCAGCTTTACATGCATGTGCAATTTATAAGCATGTACTGTACATGTAAGATTAGCCTCTACTGTTTTAATGAACCAGTTCTTTTCAGAACTAATTACTACTCAATAGAGAATTTCACATGGTGTCACCGCAGTTAGTCTTACTTATCCTCTTCACCATGCAAAGTTACAATTTTTAACCATTTAATCTACATCATTTGGAAATTAAATATATAAATACATGTACATACACAACACTTGACAAAATATGAATCATTATTTCCTTCTTCCTTTGCAACAAAATGTTCTCATTTCCTCCCTTGCCAATAATGCATGCAGTCATCACCCCTTGACTGTTCAGGATATTGCTTTATATACAACAAAATGTTTTCATTTCCTCCCTTGCCAATAATGATAATGCATGCAGTCATCACCCCATGCCTGTTCAGGCTATTGCTTTACAATATATACAACAACTAGACTTGGCACCAAGCCACATTCTTGATAAACACTTATTATAATATGTCCATGGCCTTGCATTGTGACCCCTTTACAAATCGTTAATGGCCTCCGGTCGGTCTCTGGCTGCTTGGTTACAATGCAATGGGAAAAACCTGGGGATTCCCCTTACATTACATCATGGAAAGCGCATGCTTCATGCTTGAAAATCTGGGACCTTTGTCCTCATAGTCTGGGGTTGTCGATGTCAATGCAAAATGATGTCAATCAGTGTTTTAGCCAGCGAGCCGTGCAGGCCGTGTTAGCACGGCCAGTTTAAAAAAAACACGGGCAATATTTTCCAGCACGGCTTGTATTTTTAAATCGAAGCCGTGCTAAAATATTTTAGAAAATCTGTTTCAGTAAAAGGGAATTTCATGTCAATTTGTGATTTTATTTTATGAAAACAATTTTTGTTAACTTTGAAGTTTTCTTTTTCTTGTGGACAATTTAAAACATAAAAGACGTAACGCAGATATATTTAATTTCACCAGTTTTTCACCTCAGTTCGATCGCGATCGTGCACGCACAGCGGAGTCTCCGATTGACTTGTCACGCTTGTGGTCCGACTTTAGTCTGGTACACGTGTTGGTATAAAATCAACTCTGTATTTACATGTGCACAACCGAAACGGGGAACCAGTCCGTATTTCATAGACTTGATTTAGTCTATTCAGAGAACGTCAGTTACATCATGTCGGCCAAAAGGGGACAAATAACAAACTTCTTCACAAAGGTAACAGCAAAATTGTCACGGTTCACTTACAACATGTACAATCAAAATACTTTGGGGTACAATGCAGTAGTAGGCCTACCCAAATTTTGTGTTGCTCAACGTCCATACTATTTTGTTTAACAATGCCATTTCATGCTGATGAGAGTTTCATGAACTTGATCGGAATTGGCATCAGAATTTCGCCGTCATTCTGCCGAAATCAACTGATCAGAAAATTACCTTGTTAAAGAACAACACCTCATAATATCATACATAAATCTACTGGCAAATCTGAAATCATAAGCATTGAAGACCGATCTCACATGTCAAAAGCATGTCAATGTGCATACCACATCGTTCGTCGACTCGTGGTGCATGTACATTGCATGGTCGGACTGTTTATGTTTGTGTGTGTGTACGACTACGACGTGTGTGCACGTGCGCGCGCTGTGATGTTGTGGGGCACTATAAATAGCGCAGAGGGCTTATACGTATACGTATACATTATGCGCCCGTGTGCAAAAAATAGTAAACTTGATCTAGTCCCATAACACCTCAAAAAACAAGATGTACTTCAAACAAAATGGCAAATTGAAGAAATTAAGAAATAAGAAAAAATACAAAGGTTCATTCATATGCACGTACATTTTTTTTTTTTTTTTTTTTTAAATATAATTAAAAATTGTAGTGATTTGTCAAAGAAAACATTTGTGTCATATTCTCATTTACATAACTAATTGACATAGCTGTGGTTTAATGCTATTAACTGACATTAAATTACATTTTATATTAAAATAAAATACATCGAAACATAATTTCATTTTAAAAATGTAACCCTTTTTTTTAATATATAATAAACACTTGCTGGTATAAATACTAGTTTCGTGGCATACGCATTTCCAAATATATTGTGTTAACAAACTTTCTTAAAAACTTTAATTACTAATGGCTATCACTATGCAAAATTAGTGGACTATTGCACATTCTGTATTTTCTGCTAAACTTATTATTTTTTGTTTAAAAAAGGAAACAATCTAACCAAATTAGCAAATTTTTACCTGAAAAACAGGTATCAGAAATGCATTAGAGACCACCAGAGAGCATCTAAAATAGCCAGAGCTTCCAGGGTCCTTAAGCAGGCCCTGGACCCCGGCCGTGAGGGACTTCGCGCTCCGCGCTCAAGTTGTGTGCTTCGCGCTCAAGTTGTGTGCTTTGCACACAAATTTTGGACTCCAATAAGTTGCACTCCCACTTTTTTTTTTTGCACTCCCACTTTACCAAATCCTGGCTAAAACACTGATGTCAATGCACATGCAATATACAATTTGTATGGAAGTGATGAGATGTTTGTCTGCATTCAAGCAGCCATGTTGAACCTGCATACACCACAGTCATATTGCAGAAAAAACGGGGAAAAATACACACAAAAAATAATGAAATATTACTCACAACCGTGAAATTTCTTAGTGTCAAGAAAAAAGTGATTTCTTTAAACTGAAAATATGAACATGGCTGGGGGTGGGTGGGGTGTTCTGCATACACCACAGTCATATTGCAGAAAAAACGGGGAAAAATACACACAAAAAATAATGAAATATTACTCACAACCGTGAAATTTCTTAGTGTCAAGAAAAAAGTGATTTCTTTAAACTGAAAATATGAACATGGCTGGGGGTGGGTGGGGTGTTCTCCATCCATCCCCCCCCCCGTAATAGTTAGTAGTTACACTATTGAGCCTCATGCTCACATGTGTCAACTAATATCAATTCATTCCATATTTAGTTTCAGCTTTAAAATAGATCATTTTATTTTGAGACTTTAAAATTCTAAAGGGAAACAATGTCTGCAAATTTCACATTGTTTTATCGAAGCAGAACTTCCTTTTTAATAATAACTTTTTAAATTTTAAAGCAATCAATTTAAAAGCATGAGAACAAGAAATACAAAAATCAGAGGAAAACCTGTAATTCAATTTACTCCGTCACTCACTTGAGTGCTTAAAACATACATGTACATGTACCTACATGTATCTTAAAACTTAAAACATACCCTGCATTTAATAAGTTCATGCCACCGCAACTCTCAAAACAATATGTATACATGTACATGTAGATTATAGAAAACCTAACGATACATCATCTGAACATTACATGTACATGTACATGTAGGTCATTTAAAAAAATGGTTTAAAGTGTACAACATGTGTATGTACATGTACATGTATGCTGGTCTTGCCAGGGTAGGGGAATGACAAAGATGTTATTTTTTTATTTTTTTATTATTTGTTATTTTGGAAGTTAATTACTTCCTCAAATTGTGATATATAAATTTATATAATCTGCCAGAGAACGTGCACTTATTTCATTACAACAGTGTCAAGAATGTTCAGAGCAGGGGTAATGTAAATGTATCGACAAAAACACAAATTTACTGATAAATCCATTTTGACCGACACGTCAGGAGCATTCCCTTTGCACTCCCCCCACTTCACTGCTATACCACTGGTTCTAAACAGTACACTACTTACCATCTCAGCCATATAGAAATTAAACTTCATTAACGGCAATATATACATTACATGTACAAGCAATAAGTGGAGGTGATAAATCCAACTGCAATGAATGTATACTGAACAAAATTATAAACGCCCCATGTGGCACTTTGAAACTTTTATTAGCCTTAGAGGTTGCAAAATCATACAAAATTCATTTTGTTGTTCAATATGCTACAGATTACTGTCCGTTAGAACACGATAGTGGCGTCTGGCAATCATGGACATGCATGTGGACACGGTGGGGGTCAGGTTGAAACATGGGGCGTTTATATTTTTGCTCAGTGTAAAAACGAATCATATACATTCTTACCTCTGAATTCCTCTAAATTCTATGATCCTTTTAATACTTGCATGGGATCAAATACCGAAAGATTCATTTTTAGGAAATGAAATCTTTTAAACACATTTCATTTGAATACGCGAACACTCAAAAACTAAATTTTTCATGAATTTTAGTTATGTCAATAGGTATTATACAAATATAACATGGTTTGAGGGTGGACAGTCGATATTAGCTCCCCGAGGTATTCGAAGTTGACAAACTAGTTCCCGAGAGAACTACATGTAGTTTGTCAACTTCTAATACCGAGGGGAGCTAATATCGACTGTCCACCCGAAATAAACCATGTTATATTTGTTTTACTACTCATACATATTCAGTTGCCATAACAATAATAAGGAGCTCAGGAAAACTCGAATTGACATTTACATGTGCTGCCATCTTTTCATGTGTATGTAGCTAGGGCGATGATTGCTTCGTAAAGCGCATGCGTAGTAGTAGACTGACGCATATGCGACAGTCTACTACGCATGCGTATTTACCCTGTGCGTGAATACTCGCGAGCACTTGGTAAACAGCCAAAATAGCATCTGGCACATGATGGTGAATGGACCAGTGAGAATTCGACTCTCGATCATGAATATGATGAGGTATAGTAATTACGGATACCTTTCTTTATGCCAAGTGTCAAGTCTTGAAATGCCTTAGGTTCCTAATTACAGTAATTTAATTTAGTTAAAATGGGTTTTTCATTTTCACACAGTTACTGCCTTCTGCATGTTCAGCATTACCGCATGAATTTTATGATAACTGCACGTTTTTAAGTTTTCACAAAATGACGCAAACGGTCAGGCCACACGCAAGTTCCACGAAATTGACGCATGTCCCTATACTAATGCATGGGAAACGTCACTTCGTGAAAACTTGATAACAGCGTGTGCTGATTTCACAAAGTGATGGTTTGGTTTATAAGTATGTTTCTCGTTTATAGTTATTTTCGAGATTAAAATGACATCGAAAGTGCGATTTTAATACGTTACCAACTTCAATTGCTTATATCTCTCAATGCGATTTTACCTTTACATGGACGAAATCACTTTGTGAAAACTAAAACGGTATTTACACCAGTGTACTTGATGACAGGCACGTGTGGATAGAGTGTCTCAAAAAAAGGATGTACATGTACATTGTACATGTAGTAAGGCAAACGGGGGGCACACTAAGGCAAAAGAGTGGGAACGTGCCCTTCTCCCTGACCCCACCCACACCCCACGCAACCCCCGTTCCTCCAATGATAGCATTAACAGTATGCATGTCTGTGAGTAGTTTCTACCTAAAATCATAAAGCAATGTCCATTCTTTTGAATTGCACCAAATAATACAGACAGCAATTCAATGGTTACATGACATTTTTAGCCCACTCTTTATGCCATAATATGTATTGCACTCCTATGTTTTTTCACAGTAGTTGCATTATAACCCAGACCTCATAACTCAGCAAAAAATAAGAATTTCAGAAATTTGTTATAATGTACGCTATATAAGACAAAAAGTGTCCGAAAAATGTAACATGAGTAACCAGCATTTTTCTCTTATATAGTGTACGTATAACAAATTTGTGAATTTTTTTTTTTGTGCAGAATAGTGTCTGGGTACAATGCAACTACATGTACTATGAAAATACTGATGAGTGAAATATTTAAGTAAGGAAGTTATAGCATTATAAGAATGGGGCCAATACCTCAAAAATGTAACGTGAGTAAACATGAAATTGCCCAGATTAATATGATGATTTAGATAATGTACAGACTGTAGTGCCATACTTAAAATACCCAAATATATAAGTTTTCTGCTGAAATCTCATCAACATCGCTTTTAAAGTGTCTGCCACTGACTACTGTAGGCGTACCACTTTTGCATGCCTCGGTTTGACCTTAGTGGCTTTTTATTAATAAGTGATGTCATGTGTGACACATCTATAGAAATGAAGCATAAGTTTGCGCACCCATATTATGTGCACCCTTGAACAACAATACTACATTGTGAATTCTTATATTTGTAAGTGTGTTGGTTTTATTAGTAGCATACAACTGCGATGAAACTACAAGTATACATGTATATATACACTGTATATTACACACTGTATTCGTACCGTGCATGAGCCATTGAAGGCACATGTTGTTAGAGGGCAGCGATAGCGCGTCGCATTTAGCATATTTTGCAGTTGATGTGCATACGCCCGGAATATCTCCAGCGGTCATTGGCTGGTAGAAGTACACGCGCGCTTAGTACCATAACATACGCGCATAAAGTGTACGCAAAATGCTCACAAAGTGGCTATCATCAAGACACTGGGTGCAAATTCACCCCTAGAGGGCTACGATGTGCACTGAGCGAATATTGTACATGTACTAAAAATGTACAATTTGATGTTTATTTATTTTTCATTGAAGACACATACAATGCCCAAGACAGTTGTGGATCACATGTGGGTTCATTAACATCTGGTTAAGACATGGCTGGTTAAGACATGGCTGATCAAAATCAGAGCAGCGCGCATGAGCATTGCCCGCAACTTTTAGCCTGCACGCAAAGCAGAGTGATGAAGTTTGTTTCGTGTTATGCTGACAGCTGCCTTGGCACTTTGAAAGTGTTTTGTGTGAATAAAAGTTTCACGCTTGGTCATTACCAGATATTGGACATGGCAACTGTCAATAAATGACCATGTATTAGGCACTTCAGTTTGGTGTTACGTAACAGGTGAACGAAATCCTTCACACAAAGAGTTTGCGTGAGTGTCACTCGGAAAAACTAACTGTACAAAATAAAATAGACCAGATCAAAACGATGCTTGTTCCGATTTAGTAATCCTTTGGATATGTTATTGCTGAATAGTTTCCCTCTATTGTCCCCAAACGGCATTAAAAAATATGGTATACTTTTTGAGATATCGCGTGAGAAACATTGCCACGTCATTTCTGAAATCGTTGGATTCGCTGGTCGCATCTGCATGGCCCATTGACCCACACACAAATTTTCACCCTCGGAGAGACGCACCACTTTTCGGAGCACTTCGTACATACTCGAATTTATGTTAATAGGCTGAGAGGGTAAACCGGGCGGTGTGATTGGTCAAATCGTTCATGTGACCGGCTTTTCGGAATGCTCAGAAGAGAAGCTCGGCGTGGGTGTTTGTTGCTTCGAAATCGGCACGGCGCATCCAGAGCTATGGATTGATGAATATTTTGCGAGTTTTCTTCGCTATGAAGGATAATCCTGTTCGTCTGTTTCCAATATATGTATAATTCACCATATATCAAGGAATTTTAGGTTTTTTTCCTGGAGTTATTCGTCCAGAAATAACGACCGGAATTGCAAAAGAAAATTCCGAGTAAAATTCGGTTCCATTTTGTCTTGTTTGACTTGCCAGTCACGCGACGGGCAACTCGACCTTTCTACACTTCTGGGTTGATTTTAACGTATTTTGAGGTTATTTCAATGGCATTGTGAACATGAACGTTGGTATTACATTTGAAATTGAAATAATGGCCTCCGAATTAATGTTACTTTGTTCCCAGTTTGTCCATAATGATACCAAATCGCGTTGAAACTATGGCAAACATGTACCGGTTTTGTTGTAATTGTAAACGGCGATGAATGAAACGCCTTTCCATACATTGACCGAAGTCAAGTCGACTCGACCGCAAACTAGACCAATTGGCATTACCAACTCGACCAAAACACAATGTAATCGATATCGATAGCTCTCGAATGTCCTAGAATGCAAGAGCACGATAACAATTCTGGAAACAACACATTTTTGTTATTTAGTTACACACACAAGTCATAATTACGCACGTGTGAGTTATGGTTGTTCGGGTTTCGGTCGAGTTGGTAATCGGTCGAGTTGCTCATTGGTCGAGTTGGTGTTTTGGTCGAGGTGGTATTTGGTCGAGATGGCGTCGGTCGAGTCGGCAAACGGTCGAGTTAACCGCACCCCCATTGTAATCGGAAACTGGTCAACTCGTCCGCGCGCCAACTCATACTCGAACCATAGAGCTACATGCTCGAACCAACTCGATTTGTGTACAATACGAGTTGATCATTCCATAAACCGCTCAAAAAACATAGTAGCGTGATTGGGCCATGACATTATGCACCCAATTTTCGTAATTTGGGCATAATATCCCCTATTATTATAATATTATAATGTTAGTTAAACTTAAAGACAAAAGGGTCTTGATCAGTAATTGATTTTATTTATTTTTTTTAATTTTTTTTAAACATTCTTGCAATTTTGCCTAAATAAATAAAACTTGGGTCTAATTAATATGCAAATTAGATAATATCTGATGACGTATACAACTTAAATTGCTGTGATTTTGGATGATAAAACATACTTTGTATTTGTGCTACATGTAAATTTCATGTTGATAGAACTGGTAGTGGTACATTTTGAACGAGATCCAAAACATGCTTTACAAAAGAGTATATTTTGATTTTGAGACCAATTAATATGCAAATTAGGCAGAATATAAGTTAAATCATGACTGGAATTGTGCTCATTGGAGACTATGCTACGTCCATTCTATTTATGCAAAACTTCAGGTCCATCTAATTCATACTTTTTTAAAGGAAAAATTGTAATACATCATGTATAGAAATGTAGAAATTCTGCCGTTTTGGGGTAATTAATATGCAAATTATGCAGTTAGTAACTTAATGGACTACTAATATTATGTTCATTGTTGCAGTTGACCTACTTTATATCAGCCCCAAAATTCAGATTCATCTTACTGTTACTGTTTGAATTACAGGCAAAACCGTAGCATATATGTATAGAAATGTGTAAATTTTGCCATTTTTTTTGGTAATTAATATGCAAATTAGGTAGTACTCTACGTTTTAGAAAGTTGAAAATTGCCCATCATGAAGATATCTATGTTTCTGTTACTTGCTGAAAGTTTGAAAGGTATGCAATAAATATTTCTTGAGTTATAAGCTAAACTCTGTATAACATTGTGCTATTTGTGGTGCCATGGCAATATAAAGAAAATAAAAGAATTGACCTTTGACCTCCGTTCCCCAAAACTACTCAATACAGCGATACAAAAATTACGATATCTTTGCAACGCAAGCTGCGATTGCAAAAATTTTAATAGTTTTGGGTTTCTGTGATTGTGCTCTTTCTCACTGATAACATTTCCAATGCCTTTTTCAAAGAGATAATTTTCACCTGAAGTGCCTACATGTATACAAAATAATAATAATGTGTGGACTTATATAGCGCACGTATCCACCAACTGAGTGGTGCTCAAGGCGCATTATATTATTACCCCTGCTCATAAGGCTCATAAATCATTCCTGAAACCATCTCAGCTCCCTGGGGAGTATACAGCTCAATTGCTGCCATTACAGGTAGGGCTAATCAACCAACTCTGCCCTCACAGGTACCCATTTAACCCCTGGGTGGAGAGAAGCAATTATGGTTAAGTGTCTTGCTCAAGGACACAAGTGTCATGGCCAGGATTCGAACCCACATTCTGCTGCTAACTCCAGAACTTGAGTCCGGTAAGCTAGACCGCTCGGCCACGACACTCCACATGTAAATCAGCCACTGCTTCATGTAAGAATAATTCCGATTATACACTGTATTATCCATGTTGTTAGTGTACATGTATGCTGGAACATTACATGTATGTACTCAATATGAAGATCCCCAGGAATTAAGGTCAGCAAAGTCATGGATACAATGTACATCCACAATACAAATAATTCTAACAGTAACATGCACATTTAAAGTGGGGCTAAGCAAATATCAATAGTTGACCCTTGCCCCAGTTACATAGAGGTTTTTGTCATTATGAAACTAAACAACACAAGTTTTATTATTCCAACCCAAGAAAAAATATTGTAGTAAGTCATTTTGACCAAACCTCGTCTCAAATTTCAGAAAAGCTGAATGTCCAACTGGGGGTGGGGGGAGGGGGGAATTGACACGTACTACATGTACCAACATCACCAATATATAAATCATATTATTATTATTAAAAAAAATAAAAATTTACGCAAATTCGCCCCACACAAGGCCAATGGCCACTCCAAGGTGGGGGCTACTAAGTCATTGAGTTGTTACAACGACTCCACACTGAAGAAACCAGCCCCTCGCACTGAAACAAGACAAGTTAATAACCAGCCTCTTCACGGTGCGAATAGGACTGGAGGGGTAACTAGTCCAGAACAAGGCAGTTGTTAAACTGCCTCTGTCCCTAGTATAAGCAATTATGGTCAAGTGTCTTGCTCAAGGACACAAGTGTCACGGCCCGGATTTGAACCCACATTCTGAAAAGCTGAACGTCCAACTGGGGATTGACATGTACAGTAACAACATCACCAATATATAAATCATATTATGTTTTGTTTCCTTATGACCTATACCTCTCAAAATGAGGAAAGGTAAATTATTAATATTTGCTTAGAGTCCAACTTTAAATTTACAAGTTCAGTTGTACATGTACATGTACACACCAGTGTAGTACATGCATACATTATTAATGCGTACAGTGCTCACTATTCAAATACATACGTACATGTACATGTACTAATGTACCAGTACTTCCACCTTTTTATTTTTTTTTTAATGTACTAGTTGTATGAGAATTAAAAAACTATTAAAGATTTTAGGAAAATATAAGGAACATAAGAAATCTGAGGACATTTTTTCTGTTAATCTCAGGATTAACTGAAATACATGTAATTGTGAAAAGTGGAAGCACTGACATACATGTACATGAATGTCGCCACAGCCTACACATTATGTTCACTGTGTGGAACATTCAGAATGAGTACATTCGACCTCCAGCATTTATGGCCTGGCTGTGTGCTTACAGGCCATTCACATTATGTGTGTACACTCTATAGACTAGAGTAAATGTGGGGTTGTTCTTAAACCCCCTCGACCCCCACGACGTACGCACGCTCAGAATCATATCGTATCCCAAATCGGAATATGTGTTTGAATACGGCCCCAATTAGAATGCCCGCTGCACTCCCGTACTGTACTACTGAACGTGAACAAACGGAGCTCCAGAGGATCGAAGATCCTATAGGTTAATTGGGAAAAATAACTAAATCCTTTTCTCCTCCAAAAGTCTAATTTTGAAATAGAATAATATAAAATAGGTTATTAAATGAGAAATAATTATGTTTTGCTAAAATGTTGACAGACAAAATAGTTGGGATTTTTTTCACGTCCATCAGATAAAATGTACATTCGGGGCTGTGCGCGTATGCCAGTTTGTAATGCTTATTGACCAATCAGGATGCCGGAAAGCCATGCGGCCGTCTTGGAAGCGATATCCTTCTACGACCGTAATGAGTTGTAGGAAGAACCATAGAGAAAGAACGTTGCCAAAAACTGCGCCCTTACCCAACTAGCAAAGATCCGACATAAATATGCAATTTTGTTGATAGAATATGAAATTATCTACTCGGGAATGGTATAATTTGGCTTGTGGCAGCATTATAAATTCGTTGATTTCGCGACGACAGGTCATCATGCAGCAAACGGCGCAACAGACTAGCGAGCTAGCCATTTTTGAACTCGGGCCGTAAACAGGTTCCCATTTGGGATACAATTTGATTCTGGCCGCAGGCCGGCCAGCCATGCGACATGCTTGCGCATGGGCATTGCGAAATACATACATATTGTACATACATACATTCGTACTGCACTGGTGGTAGTGAATTCCGCGAGTACGTGTGCTTCGTTTATATATGAGCGTACGTCGTGGGGGTCGAGGGGGTTTAAGAACAACCCGTAAATGTGCATAATTTACATGACAGTACAATATACATTACTACATGTACTGTAGTGAAGAGCTGTATGTACATGTATGAGTCAAACAGTATCCATTTTACAAACTGTCTACGTGCACATGTACACGTATGTAAGTACAATGTAAATGAACATGTAGCGTACATTTACATGTACGTTACATTTGATATGAACATGTTTCATGTGCTATTTCTATGTCCACCTAATCATTATTCTGGGATTGCTTCACATGTGTAATCGTGGACATGTGAATTATTACACATGAATCTAGTGCATGTTTCCGATTTTGTTTTCCTTTGCAGAAACAACAGAATTGTGTCAGTGAACAGCTGTACAGGGGCGGATCCAGGATTTTAAGAAAGGGGGGGCGCAAACTTTGAGGGCTAATTACAAAGTTGAAAAATGCGAGTGCGTAGCGCAAGGCCCTATACAAGGTATTTATTATTATTATTTTTTGACTCGGCAAAAATAAGGGGGGGGGCGCGCGCCCGTTGCGCACCCCCCTAAATCCGCCACTGCTGTACATGTGTATATAAAAAAATTAAACAAACTTTTAGCTCATTTTCTGATGTTTAGGTCACACAACATTGTTCTTTAGCATCAAGAGGCAGATCCAGGGGAAGGGAATGGGGTAGCAATGGGAGTTGTCCCCCCCATCAATATAAAAATCACTATAAATTTACCATTACTTATTGTGTGATTTCCCCCTTTTCTATGTCCACCTAATCATTATTCTGGGATTGCTTCATATGTGTAATGTGGACGTGTGAATTATTACACATGAACCTACGTACATGTAGTACATGTTCTGAATTTTGTTTTCCTTTGCAGAAAGAACAGAATTGTGTCAGTGAATAGCTGTATACAAAAAAACAAACTTTCAGCTCATTTTGTGATGCCCAGGTCACACAACATTGTTCTTTAGCATCAAGAGGCAGATCCAGGGGAAGGGAATGAGATAGCAAACGGAGCATGTCCCCTCAACACAATGAAGGGAATTTGATAGCAAAGGGATCATGCCCCCCCCCCCCCCCAACACAATGAAGGGAATGGGGTAGCAAAGGGATCATCCCCCCAACAAAGTGAAGGGAATGGGGTAGCTCAAAAAGTGTACGAAGATGCAGCTCGTGCTCCTCATCACTGTGGCTGGCGATGAGCAAATCATCAATGTAGGCAAAAACAAAGTCTAGCCCACGTAAGACTTTATCAATGAAACGCTGGAATGTCTGGGCCGCATTGCGCAAACCGAATGGCATCCTCAAGAACTCAAACAAACCGAACGGTGTAGTGATGGCGGTCTTGGGAATGTCACTCGGTTCGACAGGTACATGTATCTGATGGTATGCTCTGATGAGATCCACTTTCGAGAAGACGGTTCGTCCATGTAAGGATGAAGTAATGTCGTGAACGTGCGGGATCGGGTAGCGGTCGGGGACGGATGCATTGTTAAGAGCACGGTAATCACCGCATGGTCGCCAATCACCCTGTGTGCCTTTAGGGACCATATGGAGAGGCGACGACCAGCTGCTATTCGAGGGGCGGATGATTCCCAATTGCAGCATGTGATCGAACTCAGCTTTGGCAACCTTCAGTTTGTCTGGAGCGAGACGTCGCTGTCTTGCAGAAACAGGTGGACCTTTTGTTGTGATGTGATGGGTGACATCATGCTTCAGCGTGGTGTCCTTGAAGCAAGGCCGGGTGATGGCTGGGTACTGACCTAAAATGGCTGTAAAACGAGTGTTCGAGGTCGGGCCAGTAAAAACAGGACTGAGGGTACTGGTGTACGATGTAATACCTTGAACACTGAGACTAGTGGTGGAATCTAGTACAGTTTGTAGCTTGTTGTTTTTCATGTCAACCAATAACCCAAAATGTCGCAAGAAATCTGCTCCCAAAATTGCAAATGGCACATCAGCAATCGTGAAAATCCATCGACATGCACGTCGTAAACCCAAATCAATGGTCAATGAACGCTCACCGTATGTAGGTATCCATGTCTTGTTGACTGCCTCGAGCACAAAATCACTCTTACGGTATTGCTTGTCCCGTGGCGTAGGAGGTACGATGCTAACCTCGGCACCGGTATCCACAAGGAACTTGGAGCCAGTGATCTTGTCGAACACATGAAAAAGGCGACATTGAATGGGTGTGCCAGCGGATGAAGTCGCCCCTATTCGCTGGCCTTGAAGTTTTCCGGGGCCGAAGGTGAATTGTGCTTGTGTGCGTAGCTACATTGGTCCTTGCAGTTACGAGCCTTATCCCCATATTTACAGTGATACCAACATAGATCTGTGGTGTTGTCCCCAGCGGTAGAAGGACTGCGATCATTTCTATGGCGATACTGGCTGCTGTCACGGCTACGGCTCCTGCTGTGCCGATAGTGATTTTGTCGGACCATCATCTCCATCTGAGCCGTGAGCTTCTCTACTTGAGCTCGGAGCAGTTGTAACTCAGAAGGAACTGGTGGTTTGACGGCAGCCAGAAGAGGCAGTGCTGGTGCTGGAACCGTGGCACAGGCTTGGATTGCTGAAGCGGGCGGTGAAACTTCAACGATTTTGTCGGCAAGCTTTGCGAGTTGTGTGACATCCACATCACTTGTTGAGGCCAGGATAAGTTGGACATTGGTCGGAAGACGTTGCATGAATAACTGCTTTAGAATGGAGGGCTCCAGTGTAGTTGCTCCATTTTGCGCAGTAGTTGCGAGGGCTTTTTGTCCCCGAGCTCTTCCGTTGTCAGCAGCTTCTGTAGGCGCTTTTGCTCTGACTCACTAGTACGTTTGATAAGTTCTTCCTTAAGTTTGGTATATGGTTGGTCAGGCGGTGTGTTGATCAACAAATCTCTGACCTCTTGAGCGATGGAAGGCTGCAGAGAGGCTATGACGTACGAGTACTTGGTGAGCTCCGATGTAATCCCGTGAGTGAGGAACTGCGCCTCTACTTGCGCAAACCAAATCACTGGATCATTGGGCCAGTACGGCGGGAGTTTCACGGATACTGCACTGACCGGCGATGCTGCATGGTCCGGGGTTGAAGGCCCTGATTTCGTAGTCATCTCACGTGTATGGGTCACCACTTTAGGGAATTGATATTTAGTTTGTTTCTGCTCCGCAAATAACAATGGAAAATGTTTATCCAACGTAAGATTTCAACTCACCCAACTTTGTCTGATCTGGAGAATGGCGCAGGGCTTGGGTCGGTTGGAAAAAACCGGAGAGCACGCAAGTACATGTATCCTCAGACCGAGTATTACGTGTCGTGGATTGTTCACAAAGTACAGACGACGAACGAACAAAAGACGATATACAATGACGATTAACAGTTAACTTATGAACTCCTCAAAAAGGTCGAAAAGCGGTAGAAATATCTGACGAAAGTGCATGAAAACTCACAATCCAAAAGCAAGGTAATAACTAGAAAACATGTGGGTCGAAAAACCAGCGAAAAAGTTAATGAAGAAAACAACGTATATACAGCACTGTACAGCGTACCAGTGAGCGAGTAAAGCTGGCGTTGATTGGCCTTTCGCATCACGTGATGTAAATATTTACAAAAATGTACATGAAAGTAAGGTAGTCACCACAGGATCATACCCCCAACACAACGAAGGGAATGGGATAACAAAGGGAGCATGTTCCCCTGCCCCCAACACAATGAAGGGAATGGGGTAGCAAAGGGAGCATGTCCCTCCCCCCAACACAATGAAGGGAATGGGGTAACAATGGGATCATCCCCCCCCCCCAACACAATGAAGGGAATGAGGTAGCAAAGGGAGCATGTCCCCCCAACACAATGAAGGGAATGGGGTAGCAAAGGGAGCATGCCCTCCAACACAATGATGGGAATTGGGATAACAAAGGGAGCATGTTCCCCTGCCCCCAACACAATGAAGGGAATGGGATAACAAAGGGAGCATGTCCCCCCACCCCCCCCGCAACACAATGAAGGGAATGGGGTAATAAAGGGTGCATGTTCCCCTGCCCCCAACACAATGAAGGGAATGGGGTAACAAAGGGAGCATGTTCCCCTGCCCCAACACAATTAAGGGAATGGGGTAACAAAGGGAGCATGTTCCCCTGCCCCCAACACAATGAAGGGAATGGGGTAGCAAAGGGAGCATGTCCCCATCAATATAAAATCACTATAAATTCCCCCTTTTTCCCTTTGTCCCTCTCCCCATTTCACACCCCTAGATCTGCCCAGGCTGCTCTTTAGTTGACTGATGTAATCCAGGTGATACTCAGACAGGCAACAATCAGCTCAATGGTAAACGCTGCAAGAATGGACAAAAAATATTTCAACTGAAAGTTATAACATTATCATAAAGTCTCTGGTTTCTGGTCATACATAACATGTACATGTGAGTTGGCTTCAAAATTGGTGTTTTGTTTTTTTTGTTTTTTTTGCCAACCAAAACTACTGTGAAATAGGTGATACATGTATACATGATTATTGGAACCAGACCAAATTTTGGGCAAGCGTTCATACCCCTATATGAAAAGGTCATTTAAAAACACAGCATGCCAGAATTCCAATTGATTCAAGCAATTTTGGGTTAAATTGGACATCGTTTCACAGCAAAAATAAAGGAAACTAAAAATGTTTACGTGCGCGGAGACCAGAAACCAAATATTTACAATTGTTTTGCCTAATCAAAGATTTGTAAATTATACAAAAAAAAATTGGAAATTATTTGAATGAGCATTCTCACAAGATGTAGACTGTACATGAACATATGTAGGCCTATACATGTAGCATCAACACAAATTTGATGTACAATATGCATCAATGATTCATCAATGATTCATCATGTACATGTGTACCATGTACCATTAGTACATGTAGCTACATTAGCACCATTAGCGACTTGAGCACTTCTTGGTGGATATGCACATACATGTATGTTATAAATCTTCTGTATTATTATTATTATTGTATGCTTTGGATGAATTAAATAAATACATGAATGCATGACAAAAAGTAAACAGCGACAGTCAGACTTTTATAGTTTTACACATTACACATTTATAAATATTTTACAAAGAGCATTGCTGGCTACAGATAAACAAGAATATGAGGCTGCAAGTGCAATAATTTAAGCAGAAAAGACATACATGTATTAAATGAAAGCTGATGAATGACAACATCAATGTTTTAATAAAAAAATTATTTTTTAAGAGTGCCGTCATTAAAAAATGTACGCAATGTTTCTCTTTCCTAAATTTAACGTTGGGATGAATTGACAAATCTGAATGCATTTTCACTATTTCCTCATTGACGACATACATTGTAACATACAGTATAAAGCGTTCACATGTTGGTTTGCTGACAAATTGAGGAGGAGGAGGAGGAGGAGGAGGAGGAGGGTGAGATGGGGAGGGGCTCCCTCTTTTTATTGCATGCATGTAAATTAACTAACGGAGGAGGGCCAAAGTCATGATACAGCCAAGCCTTTGAGAAGCCTGGCCAGGCCTAGGCTACCTGGCCTCCTAATTGTCTTTTGTGAGTCCTAATCCTGTAACAATACAGTACCTGCCAATCAACATAACCTGGGCTTCTGGAGGGCCTAGCCCAGGCAAGCAGACTTCATTATATAGGCCATGAGTAGGCAGGGGAAAAGCCTAGGCCTGGCCTGGCAAGGCTTCTCAAAGGCTTGGCTGTACCATGACTTTGGCCCTTGTCCCTAAACATTTTGTGTGTATTCCTTTTTGGCAGTGACCCCCAAGTTTTTACCCATGTGCCACCCCCTTATGAATCACGGTACTCTTTATAACAAAGACCAAACTGTGAAACATTTAGCTTATTTAATAATGTAATTGTTGTTCACAACAAAATAGTTAAAATGCATTGAGATTGTTTGTAATCATTCCAAAGTGGACTTTCTTTCATTGGATGACAGAAATTCATTTTGGAAATTATTTCACTAATTTTACTAAAAAAAACAATATTAGCACCTGAAGGGATGTTTGATAAAATCATCATCTGTATTCCAGCTAAGTTTGATGTAAAACTGTGATCATATTTTGATTTCATTTTTTTGGTTAGATTACCAATAGTTCATAGGGGTTTTAAAGGAGTTCACTTTGCCCCTGCCCCCAACCCGTGGATCAGCCAATTGCATTGCAGTCATACAATGATTTCACCCGTGTTCTACACCAAGGTTTAAAGGTACATTGTGTAAACCATCATTTTGGTGATTATCAAATAAACTAAGTAATACCTTACTTTGTGTTTACAAAGTTAGTACAAGAAATTAAGTGCTTTCACCTAATTGAAAACAAAAACATCTAATTAAAAATAAAATAAAAATAATAAAAAAGGAGTTTGGTTAGATTTATGATATAATGAGATGAGTAAGAATATTTCCTGACACATGTATTCACTAGAGGATTCAGACTAAAATAAGAATTTGTTAAAACATCAAGAATTTGTGAAAGCAACAGTACCTGAGATGGAGATATTATAAGCGATGTTTGATACCATCATCAACTTAATGTAAAACACCAAGTAAATTGTAAGATTAATGTAACATTTTAATCAATTATGTTTTTCAATATATATGTACCCTAATGAGTTAAAACAGGATTATTATCATGGTGTAATTTGACAAAAGTAAATATTCCCGGAAAACGGTTAGCAAGCCTGGGTCTCCCTGAACTTCTGGATGTTTAATTTTGGAGGATTTGCAGACTCTCCACATTTTCACAAACAAGAAACTAGAGGTTTGGACATATACTGGCTACTTCTTTCTTTCCTTGATGGCAAAGGGGGGATTTGTAAAAAAAACATGAAATCAGGAAAAGTCCCGAGAAATCAGTCTGTATATATTTTTAATTGCTTTTTTTATTTATTAGAAATTAATTATTTCAATAACCAAATAACTGATTCTTTGTAAAACATTTGTTGAACTCGTGCAACACCCTGAGCAAACAAAATTAACAAAAATGATTGCAGAAAAAAGAAGGGGGAAAAAAGGGGAAAAAAGGAGAAAAAAGGAGAAAAAAGAAGGGGGAAAAAAGAAGGGGAAAAGAGAATAGTAAATTCAATATTGCTGCATACAATACAATGTACATGTACATGAAGTGGAAATGAAGAAAGGGCACACTACATGTACGTGTATAGAACTGAGATAAGCAACTACATGGACATGTATTAACTGCTTCTGTCTGAAAGAATTTATGAATCAAAAGGCAAAGATTCCTGTAATGAGCAAATGCTTTCTGGCAGATTTAATTGTTTTGTATCAAAATGGTTGATGCACTGATGCTGGCTAGCATGTGTACACATGATGGCAACAATTTTGAATTCATACAAACCTGTTATCTTTAAGTTGATCTAGTGAGAGCCATAGGAGCAGTTTGACATTACACCAACACTCAGTGTGCCTTTATCCTGAAAATCTGATCTACATACATGCCTAATATCCTAGATAAAATAAGGATTGTGACACCTGTGTCCTTGAGCAAGACATTTAATGGTGATTGCTTTGTGTCACTAAGCTGCTGGTCCCATGTAGGCCTACTACATGTAGATTATTACTAGTAATGTATACATAGAACCCAGAACACTTCCAAGTGTGCTTAAGTGTGCTTTTGAGGGATCCTTATGTTTGATTACCAGAAATGTGTATGTGTATGAAGATGTATTAACCCTTCTATGACTGCAAATAATAAATAATAATCTACATGTACAGTTTGTACATGTACAGTAGTAAGCTACATGTACTTCTGTCACAATAATAACTTTTTTGTATGTTTAAATGTACATGTATGTAAAATGTTACCAGGTATCAAACCAAAAATTGTAACTTAGATATAAATGTAGGGAGTCACAACCCGAGCCTGTGCAAGTACGTACATGTCTACATTTTTTATGACGACGTAAAAACAGTACATTTAATGCATACCTGTACGTTTGCTTACATGTGTACATGTATTTGTAATGAACCTGAAAACCTGAACATCTTTCCCTTACAAAAAAGTTCTATAGAAGTATTTACAAAAATCTATAGAAACTCAAAAATAATTCTATAGAGTTATTACTTTCTATAGAATTCTATAGAACCAGTTATCTATAGAGACCATTCTCTATAGAATTCCACTGACTCGGTAAGAATAGAGAATATCACATACAAAAATAATTCTATGTTTTTTAAGTACATGTACATTTAATATACATTTTTGCCCTGCACATACAGTCGACCAAGATTTGGGTTTAGGGCAGACTTCTTTTAAAATACATGTACATACATGTAACTGCCCTCTGCATATCTGTGACATTCATGTACAACATAAAGAACACTGACAAAAATATTGTATACAGGTAATGTACAATGCACTTGATATCATGTGGCCAATTCCAGCGTGACTCACGGGACAAAAGATAGCAAATTTGAATCTTTATTCTGACTGACAAAAATATACATGTAGAAGCAGAGTAACTACTGAAACTTCATTCAATTATAAAGTACTAATGATGATATTAATATAGTAGAAAGTATTCAGAAATTCATCCATATATTTTGTGTGGAACTAAGGAAAAGGTTAGCGTGACACACGGGACAAAAAAGGGCAGTGATTTCCATGTTCTAAATAAACTTCGCAAAAATTTATCTGTTCTGATACCCTTAATATCCATTACTATATTGAAATATTTGCACGACTGTATCCTTTACAATATACAATAGCAACAACAAAAAAATCTTCCGCCATATCCAAGTTTTGCTAAATGAAGTAATGTGACTCACGGGACATGGGAGCGTGACTCACGGGACATTATCTATGAGCAGATACACATATATCTGTGTTAAGAGTTTTGTTGCAATTTTTGAGCTTAGAATTAGTTAATACACTTTGCAGTGCTGCTCCTGTGCACCTTGACATTGGTTTAACCCCTTGATGAATAAATTATCTCATAAAACTATACAATTCAAGGGTTAGAGAAATTGATAACTGTAGGGTTAGGGTTAAAGTTGTAAAAACAAGAAATTAACAAGAATTAAAAAGATTATTATTTTTATACAGTTCAAAGTTGCCCTCTGTTTTGAGTCTTTCTCTCCTATTACGTTGTCTCTCAGCATTAGTCTTAGCCATACTGTCACAAAGTTGATTAGCAAACACACTGATCAGTCATACCTCCACACACTATTGTTGTTAGAACACATACTCCCACACAGTACATCTACTGAAGAGATAGCAATTCAGAACGAGATCTCCAAATCCAATCAGTGCATGTATGCAGTTGACCTTGCACATTATAAAATTCCATGAACCACATGTGGAAAATTCCATGAAATGTTTTGATTGTTTACAGTGGTTAGCTTGTCTGGCTCATGAATGTTTGGGATTTTAAAAGCTCAAAGGCCCTTTTCTCCCACCTCAATTATGTCAGAAATCTGCATTACTGGTCAGCTGAATGGATTATGTATGGAGCATACAGAATTACGTATTCCTGGGACGTGGAATTCTCTTGTGCACAAGAGATATGGGTCTTTAATGAAAACAGTACAGTAGAAAGAAATTGTAATTGATTGAAATTAAGCATCATAATATCTTGTCAGAAAATCCATCAGAAAAAAAATCCATCAAACTTCCTGGACTATTCAGGATTTCCATGGTGTTAAATAGGGGAAGGGTGAGGGGGGGGGGGGGGGTTACAGACCATTTACATGTAGCTTGAGTACATGTTACTTCAATAGCTGTTTTATGTGGAAACAAATTTCCATTGAAGTGACCATTTCAAATAACAGATTGGCCTGATATTGTGACTCACGGGACATCGTGACTCACAGGACATACTTTGGATACTCATACTTTCTTAAATAGTAATAAAAAAAATCTAAGCAGTATGGTGCCTGATTGAGATGAAGTCTCTCGGAGATAGCCAGGGAAAAAAATGATAACCCCATTGCCCATCTTTATGAGAATCCACTTTTACAATTTTTTTCGTGACTCACGGGACATTGTGGGGGGGGGGGGGGTCAAAGATCAATGCTCATAATATTAGCAGTGTGTTAAATATATGTACAAACAAATTATTTTATTGTTTAACATATTACTAATTGTTCAGAAAACAATATAAATTAATATATTTCAGTTATTCTAATTATTTATTTGAATCTAAGTTTTCATGAAAAATGACAACAAAAATACACAAAAAAAGAATTCCGTGTTCAATGTGTGATAACTTTGTGCATCTATAGACATCCTACAGATGACAAAAAAGTGTTTTTGGATAGTCTGATATGTATATTGTTAGGGATCAGAAACATTAGAGGATTAATTTGTTTTAAAAATTTGGGGCATGTGGAATCTTTCTATGGAATTGACCCCCGGGTACAACTGTACATGTATGTACATACATGCACAGTATGTCGCGTCAAGGTTTAATTGGACATACACATAATACTAAATTATTCAATATTAAGAACCATAAAGGCAAGGCCATAGCGAAGGCATTTTAATCTTTCAGGGGATTGTACAAGCGAATTTGCCGTGTGACTTCAGCGGCAGTAACATAATTAATACCTTTAAAATCGCTGAATAAGGGGGGATGTAAGTCATTAACATTTTGGAGTGGGAGGGGGTAGACATGAGAAATATTTTTGAGGGGAGGGGCAAGTGTGGCAAAGTTTCAAGGGGAGAGGGTAAGCGTTAACCATTTTGTTTTTCTGCCAAACGTGGGGGGGGGGGGGGGGTTAGACATAAGAAATGTTCACCTGAAATTAAATCACCTTGGGCACCAAAAATTACAAGCATGCTTTGATGGCTTAATTTTTGTGGTATATTTGGCAACTGAGGCTTGATTTTGCCGACTGAGGCACAATTTGGAAATCGACATGGGGGTGTGTCACAAGGCCGGGACACAACATTGGGGGCGAGTGGAGTGGGCAAGGGAAAAGTCTGAGTGAGTGCTCAATGGTGTACCCTTCTCCCACCCCACCCCTGGCTCAGCTACATGTACATCTACATCTACAGTACATGTATATACTGATCTGTACTGTAATATTGTACGCATTTTACATTCATAATTTGCATTAAATTTTTTTTTGGGGGGGGGGTGTGGAATTCCATGAAAAACTACCCCCTTTTGGAGCAAAACAGAGATCTTTCCTCCTTTGGGGTATTGACGTACATTTATCTGCATTCCTCATCACCGATAATACACTGCCTATTACACATCAAAATAAACAAAATACTATTTAAAATGCATGCATGTACTGTATGTACGCTAACTTGCTGGGAGTTGACAATTATTTCGATCTATAGCTTAACTGAAGCTACATCAACTGTGTGTATACATTTTCAATCAAAAAATATCAATGAACTTTTCGCAATGATTGTTTAATAATCAATGCGGCCAAAAAAAATCTAGAACAACAAAATGCACGGTAAATTCTTCCAAAGTTGTTGGTCGTACTTTTTAAATCGGTTTCGGTTAGCCGGTTGGGAAATTTTTAAACGGATAGGGCAGTAAATAAATTAATTAATTAAACAAAAATTATTTTATAAACAAACAGAAACAAACAGTCAATCACACAAATATTTAACAGCTGGATGTGCACCAGCTTGTTTTCATCTGTCCTTGCTGTTTTTTGCTGTTGGTATTAACATTCAAGGATAAAAAACCTGCAAGGTAAAGAATTACAGTACATGTAGGTATAAAACCTGTTTTACTCTACATGGGTGACACATGTATTGTTCAAGTACATGTTTCTCTTTTAGAACAGGTCTCTCCACTTGCACAAGGTTTCGGCGTACATGGATCTACAGCTACAAGAAAAGGTAAAAAGGGCAATTTACATCATGTTCAACATAAACAAGTGAAGGTAATTGTATTAGGATAAAACGAGAAAGAAGAACCCTAAAAATAAATGCAACCAAACACAACAACACTAAAATGTGTTCCGTCAAGGCATTATATTACTTTTTTTACACAAATTACATGGATAAAAATATGCAAGATATTAAATAAAATGGCAAGGATTAACCAAATAAATTTAAAAAACAATTTAAAAAAAATTTAAAAATAAATTTAAAATAAAATTTAAATATAAAAAAATGTTTAAATTTTTTTTTTTTTTTTTTTTTTTAATTTTAATAATCAAAAAAATAAATAAACTAAAACCGGCTACAACACCTCATTGTGTGGGACCACCCATTAAATGATTGAGGTTATTGCTTGTAATGTACATGTATGTACATGCACATTGTACATGTATGTACAGTATATATGCCCATCCTAAACATGTATGTATAACAAATTAACAAACACAGATGTGTTTTAACATACATTTAGCAAACAAAATTATTTAGCAAACAAAATTCTTTGACCAAATTATTAACCATTCATGGCACTTCACTTGCCACTGTTTTCATGTATTAACAGTAGCTAGGACATGTGTATACATACTAACCAGACAAAAAGATAGTTTCACTTAAAACAGAAATAATAACTAGACAGTATATAATTATGCATATATATGCCTACATATGCATATGAAAACAACTTGACAAGGAACTACTTGTGAGTGCCATGGTCGAGCAGTTTAGTGCATCGGATTTGTGTTCTGATGGCCGACTCGTCAGAATGTGGGTTCGAATCCCAACCGCGACCATGGTGCTCGTGTCCTTGAGCAAGACACTTTACCATAATTGCTTCTCTCCACCCAGGGGTAAATGGGGTAAATGGGTACCTGTGAGGGCAGAGTTGGTTGTTGTGTTTGATTAGCCCTATATGCGCTGTAATGGCAGCAATTGAGCTGTATACTCCCCAGGGAGCTGAGATGGTTTCAGGAATGATTTATGCGCCTGATGAGCAGGGGTAATGCGCCTGATGAGCAGGGGTAATGCGCCTTGAGCACCAAGTTTGGTGATCCATACGTGCGCTATATAAGTCACCATCACCATCACCATCATAAAGCGATGCCCTTTGTATTGTGAATATTATGACCAGACGTTGACAAATTAGTTGATAACGGGTCCATTACTTTGCATTTATTGTACAGTGTACATACATGTACATACATTGTAGAGCTGAATGCAGATACAACTTGAATATGGAAACAAATGTAAACATGCTAGAACCTCTATAATGTACATGTACACTTTTGTATACACAATTTACAGTGTATTCATATGCAAACTGGTAAAAATTTAAATTTATTTCTGAATAATTTTATTGTATTTTTGTAGGGCTTCATTTATTTAATTGAAATACGATTTAGACAAGGATCCTAAATCCACTGTACCATAACAGTTGGAATATATTTTTTTTAATTAAAAGATATTATATTGGTTTTATAACACTCATATTTAAATTCCACCCCCCTCCCCCAGAAAAAAATAAAAAATTAAAATTAAAAATTAAAAAATAGAATAAATAACAAATTAAATAAATAAAACATTTACAAAAATAATATATATTTTCACATCCCTTTACAACTTGTCCACAATTTTTGTTATTAACTATACATGTACAATGTACATGTACATGTAGGTCTAGGTAGTAGTAAATTGTATTGAGGGGTTGGGAGAAACATGACCCAAATGGAAAATGCCGATTGACCCCACATGTTGACAGATGATTTTCCAATCAATTTAAAAATGCTGCACTACAGATATCTTTGAAAATACATGTACAACTGGAGTATATTTTTGACTGTTCAAACCATTGTGTTACTATGACTTTGGAAACCAGTTCACACAGTGTTTTGAATGAGGTCACTTGACAAAATGCTCACAAAATTGTAAGATTTTGTCATAGCCAAGGACCTCTGCCAAAATATTTAAATGATTGAGAAATCCATGACATGCATGTACATGTACTTTGGGAGACCATCCACATTAGTTGCAGTTTGTAACTTTTGTTCTATGCGACAACTTCTCAAACAATGTTTGCTTTTAATATGTTGTGTGAAAGGAGTCAAATACCGTACCTGTACATATAAGAAAAATACTTCAATGATGAAGATGAAAAATCAGGGAATGCCTTCCATGTCATACTTCAGGAGAAAATTCAGAAGAGGTGCAGTTTCTAACATTTCTCAAGTTTGTTTTTGTACTGGCACAAGAACTGAGGGCTTAAATGGGTGGAATCAACCCCGTAAAATATATGGAAATATTTTCCCAAAGAACCACACCTTTAAAACATGTTTAAGTGCATATACATGTATGTAGTTTCGTAACTTTTTTTAGAAACTTACATTTAAATATAACTGAACATTTATTATACAAATGAGCATCATAAGATATGACCCAGTACATACAAGTATGATATACGTACATGTACATGTAGGTTTGTTACAATGTAACACTACAATTTTTACTTATGTTTTTAAATCATATTATCAAATTTAAGAAAAGGCATAATTACAACAAAGTAACTTCCTTGTATTTTGACATTCTTATCTTCACCTGACAATGATCCTAATCATTTGCTTTTTAAAATTTATTTTGTATATATTGTTTTAACTGAAAATACACTTTTTGAAATTTAAGCAAGATATAATTACAAAAAGTTTAGTGCCTTGAATTTTTGAAATTCTAATCTACACCAGAGAATAATTCTAATCGCCCACTTGAAAATCATCAATGACAAAAAACAAGAATCGGTCAGTAAGTGTAAGCATGTTTATGTTTCCCTCTATAACCCATCAAGAACAAGTTAAACTATCAAACAATTATCAAGAAAACTTCATCTTTCATTGTAATTCTTGATACTTTAAACCTTAATTTGAAATACATGTAATAAGAAAGTCTTTATTTTGAGACTTTAAAATTCTAAAGGGAAACAATGTCTGCAAATTTCACATTGTTTTATCAAAGCAGAACTTCCTTTTTAATAATAACTTTTTAAATTTAAAAGCAATCAATTTAAAAGCATGAGAACAAGAAATACAAAAATCAGAGGGAAAACCTGTAATTAAATTTACTCTGTCACTCACTTGAGTGCTTAAAACATACCTATCTTAAAACTTAAAACATACCCTGCATTTAATAAGTTCATGCCCATGCAACTCTCAAAACAATATGTATACATGTACATGTAGATTATAGAAAACCTAACGATACATCAACTGAATATTAGGTCATTTAAAAAAAATGGTTTAAAGTGTACAACATGTGCATGCAGTATGCCTGGGTAGGGGAATGACAAAGGTGTTAGTTCTTATTTATTTATTATTTGTTATTTTGAAAGTTAATTACTTCCTCAAATTGTGATATATAAATATATATAATCTGCCAGAGAACGTGCACTTATTTCATTAGAACAGTGTCAAGATTGTTCAGAGCAGGGGTAATGTATCGACAAAAACACAAATTTACTGATAAATCCATTTTGACTGACACGTCAGGAGCATTCCCTTTGCACTCCCCCCCCCCCCCCCACTTCACTGCTATACCACTGGTTCTAAACAGTACACTACTTACATGTACCATCTCAGCCATATAGAAATTAAACTTCATTAACGGCAATATAACAAGTCAAGAGGGGATAAACGAACACTTATTAGGCAATAAATATTTACAAGCAATAAGTGGAGGTGATAAATCCAACTGCAATGAATGTAAAAACCAATCATATACATTCTGTACCTCTGAATTCCTCTAAATTCTATGATCTTTTTAACACTTGCATGGGATCAAATACTGAAAGATTCATTTTTAGGAAATGAAATCTTTTTAAACACATTTCATTTGAATACATGTACCATGTGACATAACGACACAGTTTTCACGAACTGACGCTAACACTCAAAAACTAAATTTTTCATTAATTTTCGTTATGTCAATATTTAGAAGGTACATGTACAATGTATTATACAAATATAACATGGTTTGAGGGTGGACAGTCGATATTAGCTCCCTGAGGTATTGGAAGTTGACAAACTAGTTCCCGAGGCTTCGCCTCGGGAACTAGTTTGTCAACTTCCAATACCGAGGGGAGCTAATATCGACTGTCCACCCGAAATAAACCATGTTATATTTGTTTTACTATACCTCATACATATTCAGTTGCCATTACAATTATAAGGAGCTCAGGAAAACGCGAATTGACATTTACATGTGCCGCCATCTTTTCATGTGTATGTAGCTAGGGCGATGTTCGCGCGTGCGTACTACACCCGTGCGACTGTTCCCCGATTGCTTTATAAAGTGCATGCATAGTAGATGACGCGTATGCGACAGTCTACTACGCATGCGTATTTACCCTGTGCATGAATACTCGCGGGCGCTTGGTAAACAGCTAAAATAGCATCTGGCACGTGATGGTGAATGGACCAGTGAGAATTCGGCTATCGATCATGAATATGTATGAGGTATAGTAATTACGGATACCTTTCTTTATGCCAAGTATCAAGTCTTGAAATGCCTTAGGTTCCTAATTACAGTAATTTAATTTAGTTAAAATGGGTTGAAAACAGAGTTTTTCATTTTCACACAGTTACTGCCTTCTGCATGTTCAGCATTACCGCATGAATTTTATGATAACTGCACGTTTTTAAGTTTTCACAAAATGACGCAAACGGTCAGGCCACACGCATGTTCCACTAAGTTGACGCATGTCCCTATACTAATGCATGGGAAACGTCACTTCGTGAAAACTTGATAACAGCGATTTCACAAAGTGATGGTTTGGTTTATAAGTATGTTACTCGTTTATAGTTATTTTCGAGATTAAAATGACATTGAAAGTGCGATTTTAATACGTTACCAACTTCAATTGCTTAAATCTCTCAATGCGATTTTACCTTTACATGGATGAAGTCACTTTGTGAAAACTAAAACGATATTTACACCAGTGTACATGTACTTGAGGACAGTGCAGACGTCTTACCTCTCGACCACCGAGCTTGCCCGATGACGATTGACCGGTTAGAATCCTATATAGCAGCAGGTTCCGCGATATATATAGATTCTTAAAATATACTTAAAATACCCAAATATATACGTTTTCTGCTGAAATCTCATAAACTCTGCCACTGACTATACTGTAGGCCCACAGCTTTTGCATGCCTCGGTTTGACCTTAGTGGCTTTTTATTAATAAGTGATGTCATGTATGACACATCTATAGAAATGAAGCATAAGTTTGCGCACCCATATTATGTGCACCCTTGAACAACAATACTACATTGTGAATTCTTATATTTGTAATGTGTGTTGGTTTTATTAGTAGCATACAACTGCGATGATACACTGTGTATTATACACTGTATTCGCACCATGCATGAGCCATTGAAGGCACATGTTGTTAGACCACTGTGGGCGAAAGGGCAGCGATAGTGTGTCGCATTTAGCATATTTTGCAGTTGATGTGCGTACGCCCGGAATATCTCCAGCGATCATTGGCTGGTAGAAGTACACGCACACTTAGTACCATAACATACGCACATAAAGTGTACGCAAAATGCTCACAAAGTGGCTATCATCAAGACACTGGGTGCAAATTCACCACTAGAGGGCTACAATGTGCACTGAGTGGATATTTTACATGTACTAAAAATGTACAATTTGATGTTTATTTATTTTTCATTCAAGACACATCAGGCCTAGAAATCCGACGCGAATCGATTCGCGCCCAACATTAACACCGCGAATCTAAGTAGATTCGCGTAACACCAGTGTTCTAGCCAGGCATGCCCGATACGCTATAAAAAATACCGATACGCTGTAAATCGGCCGAATTTATTCCATGGTGAAAAAAAACACCCCAAAATTTCCTTTGTTCAGTTCGAGAACTAATTGTGAACAACAATAATTTGTTGCCACTGAGGGATTTATTTCATCTTGTAGGAAGCTTTATTGATACATTTTAATTGGCCGGCATCTTTGTTTCTTTTCAAGAGAATGTTTTTGATGCGCCGCATTTGTAACTATGCGGCCTGCCGCGATCTATTTATAAGCATTCAACGTTAAACAACACTGGTTCCGCTACCACACTGCTTAGGCAAAAACCAGATGAGCGGGGTACCCGCGTGCCAGGCAGAGTGGGACCCACGCGTGTTTAGTTTATAATAGCTTGTAAACCAGCCAAGAACCAGGTCCCAGAGGTTATTGTCTCTTGGTCCAGGAGTGTAAAACCACAACCTGTCAGTCATTGTCAAGTGAACAATAGCCCCAACTCTTGTCTTGGCTCTAATCCCAAATTGATACATTCAACATTCCAAAGTCGGCAGACAGTTCTTTGATGTGAACTTGTGACCCAGAAATTGTGTCTTTTTGGTTGCCTGTTGTCTTGTTTCTTTTTCTTTTAAAATACTTTTAACAGACTGGAGCAAGGATAATTCTAAGGCATCTGTACAGCTGGCCTATGTTTTTTTAAATACTTCGCTGAGCTTTTTTTAAATATTATTTACGCAATAACTGTGGACTTAGAATATAGAGCACTTACCTGCTGTCCAATAAAATACTTGATGAAACAACTACACATATGAAGACGTAATGGTCATTGACAATGATTCAGATTTTTCCACACCTCATGAGGCAGAGCTCAGTCAGCAAGAGGAGTAATTTGGACCATGAAAACATTACACTTAACTTTTCTTCAGCTGAAGATTAGACTAAGAGTTCCTTGATTAAAAGCTCACGATGTCACACACTGAGTGGTGTAATTGTTTAGTTAAGAGTTACACTAGTGAATGACATTCATAATCTTCATTGTCATAAAGGTTGTTACTGAATGTTTATTTGAAGGGAAAAAAGTGGAAACAATAAGAACACTGGAGTAATACAAAGTTGTTTGTTATGTCCATTTATAAATGCTTTATTTTCCAACATTACATTTTGCAAATTCACTTGTACAATTTGCAAAGAAAAACAAAGATTCTCGCAAATACTCCTGCGAGAATCCATTCCCCGAAAATTGCGAGAATCCAGGATTCTCGCGCAGTGTCGCGAACTTCTAGGCCTGCACATACAATGCCGAAGAAAGTTGTGGATCACATGTGGGTTCAATAACATCTGGTTAAGACATGGCTAGTTAAGACATGGCTAGTTGAGACGTGGCTTGTTAAGACATGGCTCGTTAAGACATGGCTGATCAAAATCAGAGCAGCGCGCATGAGCATTGCCCGCAACTTTTAGCCTGCACGCAAAGCAGAGTGATGAAGTTTGTTTCGTGTCATGCTGACAGCTGCCTTGGCACTTTAAAAGTGTTTTGTGTGACTGTCCACAAAATGTGAATTTTCCTATTTCTATTTGTCCAACTACATTTCTAAATGGAAATAAAAGTTTCACGCTTGGTCATTACCAGATATTGGACATGGCCACTGGCAATAAAGGACCATGTATACATGTAAATCTGCCACTGCTTCATGTAAGAATAATTCCGATTATATTATCCATATTGTTAGTGTACATAATATGCTGGAACATTATGTACTCAATATGAAGATCCCCAGGAATTAAGGTCAGCAAAGTCATGGATACAATGTACATCCATAATACAAATAATTGTAACAGTAACATGCACATTTAAAGTGGGGCTAAGCAATATCAATAGTTGACCCTTGCCCCAGAGGTTTTGTCATTATGAAACTAAACACAAGTTTTATTATTACAACCCAAGAAAAAATACTGTAGTAACAACATCACCAATATATAAATCATATTACATGTATGTTTTGTTTCCTTATGACCTACATGTACATGTACCTCTCAAAATGAGGAAAGGTTCATTATTAATATCTGCTTAGAGTCCAAAGTAATTTACAAGTTCAGTTGTACATGTACACACCAGTGTAGTACATGTACATACATGTACATTATTAATTAATGCAATATATACCTGTACATGTATGTACAGTGCTCAATGTTCAAATATGTACATGTACATGTACATGCACTACATGTACCAGTGCTTCCACTTTTGATGTCTTTTTAAATGAACTAGTTGTATGAGAATTAAAAATTATTAAAGCGCAACCGTACCCTTGAAACTAGACCCTTGAAACTAGCATGGGCGCAGGTAGGCAGAGCTAGGCTGCCTACTTCATTGCCGTATGTTAGGAACTACGTACATGTACATAATTTACATGACAGTACAATATACATTACTGTATGTGTAACGGAACTGACTACGGAGATTAACGTTAAGTGTACATGAATCAACCATGCTTTTATTGAGACGCTGCAGGTCATACATGTAGCTCAAGTGTGTGACTACGGTGTTCCATATTGTGACATTATGTGTACTGTAGTGAAGAGCTGTATGTACATGTATATGTACATGTATGAGTCAACAGTATCCATTTTATAAACAGTCTACATGTACACGTATGCAAGTAAATGAACATGTAGCGTACATTTACATACATGTTTCATGTGCTATTTCTATGTCCACCTAATCATTATTCTGGGATTGCTTCACATGTGTAATCGTGGACATGTTAATTATTACACATGAACCTAGTACAATGTACATGTTCTGAATTTTGTTTTCCTTTGCAGAAAGAACAGAATTATGTCAGTGAATAGCTGTATATAAAAAATTAAACAAACTTTTAGCTCATTTTCTGATGCTCAGGTCACACAACATTGTTCTTTAGCATCAAGAGGCAGGATCCAGGGGAAGGGAATGGGGTAGCAATGTGAGTATGTTCCCCTCCCCTCCCCTCCCCCCCCCCCATCAATATAAAATCACTATAAATTTACCATTACTTATTGTGTGATTTCCCCCTTTTCTATGTCCACCTAATCATGGACGTGTGAATTATTACACATGAACCTACATGTACATGTGTATACATGTAGTACAATGTACATGTTCTGAATTTTGTTTTCCTTTGCAGAAAGAACAGAATTGTGTCAGTGAATAGCTGTATACAAAAAAAAACCTTTCAGCTCATTTTGTGATGCCCACAGGTCACACAACATTGTTCTTTAGCATCAAGAGGCAGATCCAGGGGGAGGGAATAGGGAAGGGAGCATGCACCCCCCCCCCCCCCCCAACACAATGAAGGGAATGGGGTAGCAATGGGAGCATGTCCGTCCCCCCCCCCCCCCCCCCCATCAATATAAAAATCACTATAAATTTACCATTACTTATTGTGTGATTTCCCCCTTTTTCCCGCCCCCATTTCACACCCCTAGATCTGCCCAGGCTGTTATTTAGTTGATTGTAATCCAGGCGGTACTCAGACAGGCGACAATCAGCTCAATGGTATAGTGGTAAACACACCCAGCAGAAGGTGCAAGAAAGGACAAAAAAATATTTCAACTTGAAAGTTATAACATAATCATAAAGTCTCCGGTTTCTGGTCATGTACATGTAGCTGGTTGGCCTTCAAAATTGGTGTTGTGGCGCTTTTTTTTCTTTCTTTTTTTCTTTTTTTGCCAACCAAAACTACTGTGAAATAGGTGATACACATACATGATTATTGGAACCAGACCAAATTTTGGCCAATCGTTCATACCCCAACTGTATATGAAAAGGTCATTTAACCAGTTCGCATCGGAGGCCGTGTATACACACAATTTTTTGTTGTACCACGGATCGGAGAGCGTCTATACACGCCAGAGGAAACTCCGGAATATGTGTATGCATGCTCGGTTGACGTGGCAACGAGCCGAGTGTACAGTGACATGCTCGGTAGATGTGGCCACGCGCTGTGGAAGCTTCCATTAATGTGTTTGTGTGGGGAAAAGAAACCCGCACAGGAGCCCAGAAAAACTTTTTTATTCCCGACGCCAGAATTCCAATCGATTCAAGCAATTTTGGCTGAAATTGGACATCATTTAAAAAAATAAAAAAAGGAAACTAAAAATGTTTACGTGCACAGAGACCAGAAACCAGAGATCTTTTTTCTTTTTTTTTGGCCTATTCAAAGATTTGTAAATAATTTCTTTTTAAATTATTTGGATGAGCATTCTCATAAGCTGTAGACTGTACATGAACAAACATAGCATTTAATGAGTTTGATGAACTGTACATGTATATCAATGATTCATCATGCCATAATAATCATTGATAATGAACACGAGAAAAACGTTTCATTTAATTGATTTTTCATTTAAATCTAGTATACAAACTTGTTAAGCTTATTTCATAATTTACTGTTATTCGTTCATTCCAATGTGACTTGAATATTGCCATTTCGGATGTTAGTGAAATCATTTCAAAAATTATTTCTGTTATCCGATGTCGGATAAGCAGATTACTATCATCAACTTTGTAAAATTGTGATCATTTACAATTGTATGTATTTTGAGATTACCAATAGTCCAGCAGTTTCTAAAAGATTTTTACCGAGATATTTGAAACGTTTTCTTTCAATATAACAAAGCGCTGATTTGTTTAAGATTTATTGTACTTCACAGCATATTGACAAAAAATGTTGAGGAGGATAAGTAAGACTAATTGCGGTGACACCATGTGAAATTCTCAATTGAATAGTAATTAATTCTGAAAAGAACTGGAGGTACAACTCGACGTTTCGATCAGTATGGTCTGAGGACGATCACCGCAATTAGTCTTACTTATATTGACAAATAATTTTTTAAAAGGACCATAAAATTATCACATACATTGTGTGTAGCTACATAGCACGAATATAATACCACTACCATGTACCATAAGTACATCATTATAACTGGTGCTATGTATATGCTTTGGATGAATGAAATTAAATGAAATGAAATTGGATGAAAAAATACAAGGGGACAAACTTAATTACATGTACAGGCATACAATATTTTTTACAAAGGCCATTTCTGGCTACAGATAATTAACATTAAAAATAAGCAAAGTAAGCAAGAAGCTAGTTGACAGTAGACCACATGTTGTAGCTACATGTAGCATGGATATAATACACCTAACATGTACCATTAGTAACATGTAGTATGTGTGCTTTGGATGAATGAAATTAAATGAAATTGGATGAAAAAATACAATGGGACAAACTTAATTAATGTACATGTACAGGCATACAATATTTTTTACAAAGGCCATTGCTGGCTACAGATAATAAACATTAAAAATAAGCAAAGTAAGCAAGAAGCTAACAGCAGACCACATGTTGCAGCTAGCATGGATATTATACACCTAACATGTGCCATTAGTAACTACATGTACTGTAGTATGTATGCTTTGGATGAATTATAAAATAAATACATGAATGCATGACAAAAGTAAATAGCTTCTGCCTGAAAAAGAGAACTTTACGTATTCATGACAAAAAAGGCATTCCTGTAATGAGCAAAGCATGCATTCTGGCAGATTTAATTGTCGGAAAATCAAAATGGAAGTTGTGGCTGATGGAATTGATTCTGGTAAGCATCATGTACACACGAAGACAAGAACTTTAACTTCATACAAACCTGTTATTGTGAAGTTGATCTGGGAGAGCCTTGAGAGCACTTGGACAGACACCACAACTCAATGTGCATTATTTTATCCTGAAAAAACTTGCAACCCTTCTACATGTATGCTTGATATCCAACATACAAGCAGTTGTACGTTAAACTTTTTTTTAGAACTACACGCATGTACATAAAACCTTGATTGCAAACTTTTGGGGCCTATGTACATGTACAGTGTACATCAACACAGTACATACTATGTACATGTACATGTATGTGATTGTACAGGTATGTAATTTTGAAGCAAAGGGTCATTGTCAGTCACACAGGGTATTCCCCAAATGGTACCCATGTTAATCATGTATCAGTCCCACAATATATAACATGTACACATGGCAATAAATTATCTATGGGAGCTAGAAAAATGTTGAAAATTTAGCATAAGAGGAATAAATTTTATATTGATTCTTGACTAGAATTTCACAGGGAATCCAATCCAGGGGAGAAAAAAAGGGGAGAAAAAAAGGAAATAAGCCTGGGGCAAAATAGTGATTTCTGGAATATAAGGGCCATTCTCTGGTTACACACGTGTAACATTTTGACATATTTTATCACCACATAATTGATTTTAGAAAATGGTTATGAGCAGAGTTTGAATTAACATTCAGTTATATTATGTAAGAGCTTTAAATACCTAAAATATTTTGAAAGTTTTTGGCTTTATCTTCCAAGGGGTCAATTAGAGGTCCAAAAGTTATTATGTGTGTGTCATTGCAGTTTGAACAATTCTGTCAACTGTTGGGGTTGGGGATTATGAAATTCATGTGAGCTGTTTGCTAGTCCACTACAACATTCTTCGTGAAAATATTTTCGTATGTTTGCATTATTTTCTAAATTGGAATTAGCCTCCCCTACCATAATACATACATCACATAAACATACATTTATATCATCATTGTCCTATACACTGTAAAATATACAATTAATATCATGTTGTTTTATGTTTTTAACTGTTGACATGTATGTCAAGGTAGGCATCTCAGTTGATACATATGTACATGTACATGTACAAGTCACACACACACACGTCACACACAAAGTGAAGTCAAAACTTCTAAATGATTTCTCAGTTGTCATAAAGATGATATTCACAAAATTTCACATACATAATACATGGTATCTTGAGTGACTATTGCCGAAAAAATTAGCCCAACCGGATACATAATTATTTTGTTAGTTATGATTATACATGCACAAGATCAGTATCAGGGAAAGATTGCCTGCACAGCACGGCCAATGCATTTCTCGGCACAAGCTTATTTTTTTCGATCACCTTTCAGGTTTTACATGTAGTTACGAATTTGGAGCTCGTGGGGCATGCTGTCGAGGAATGTTTGATATCCCTTTACTCATAGGCTATGTTTCTAAGAAATAGGTCCAGCCGATTTCAAACATTGTGAAACAGAAATTTTCCAGGAACATTTCAACAACATTTTCCAGGATATAAGTTTTGAGGCTTTGCATGGTGGAATATCGATATCGTTTCGGTTTGCGGTAACACCATGTGTTTATCTCAACTAACGTGAAGCTGAGATACAGGTTCTGAAAAGAACCGTATCGCACAACTCGTATCTCTACCATCCACCAACACCCACACCCCACTGTCAACTGATACGCCTCAGCGAGCAGGCAACTCACACACAGCAGGCGGAAACACACACAACAAGAACAATGCCACGGTGGCAACCAATCACAACACATCACACAACAGTAGCACCAATCGGAACACTTCCCATTCTACACATAATCCCAGCAAATACTACTTAAGGAGTTGCATCGGCAAACCTCTTCATTCTCCTGAAGAAGATTAGAGCAGGCTAATCGAAACGTTGAGAATAACCCGTGAAGTCCCTATGGTTCTCCCTGAACCATATTAACCCGTGAAGTCCCGTGGTCCTCCCTGAAGCGGCATATTTCTCCTTAGCGACAGTAGAAAAAGCGAGTTGCCCGAAATTGGTTCTCCCTTGAACCTTTCTCACTTAACGAAGGTTGAGATACGAGTTGTGCGATACGGTTCTTTTCAGAACCTGTATCTCAGTTCACGTTAGTTGAGATAAACACATGGTGTTACCGCAAACCGAAACGATATTTTCCAGGATGTTCACCTTCTTTCTCTAAAAGTTATACATGTAGCTCAGACTGCCATGTGTTGTGTCAAAAAGATACAATTGAAATGAGTGGAGTGTAGTGTGCCACCTCATACTTCAAGTCCATTATGTTATGAGGTTGAATAAAGATTTTGTACATCAAAATGTGCTGCGGAACAAAATATTTAAATAAAATCTTTTTTTCCCTCTCAATGATGTACATGTATGAACATGTTCTATGTGTTTATTCCAGTTAAGATTGTTGTCAATTCTCTGTCCCACAAAGGGTACAGCATCTACATGTACCTCTGCAAGATACAGGCAGAACATTTTTGTAAAGATGTGACATATACATACATTATACAGTATGCTTACATTGTATGTTAAACCACTACTTGAAAATAGACCCTAGTACCCTGCATGCAATAAAGTATGTTTAATTAACAAATCTTTGTGAAGTACATTGTACATGTACATGCACTTCACTGTAGCAAGAACAACTTAAAGAGTCTATTACAGTGTACATGTATCGTATGTAATGTACTGTACACTGTACATACATGTACTAGTAATTTTGTCGTTCCCAGTGGTTCACTAACACATGAGTAGTGTACGTAATTTACATGTATACATGTACGTATATTCTACTCCTTCAAGAAGAACTTAAAAACTCATCTTGCGTGTATTGCCTATAACTACATGTACGTGTATAAGGACTACTAACATTCATTCATTGAATGCATTTTGTATCTTTTGTTTAGTATTATATTGCATTTGCTATTGTATTGTTATGCTATTGTATGATTTCTTGTTTACTGTAAAGCGCCTTGAGCACTTCTTGGTGGATACATGTATGTGCGCATTATAAATCTTCTGTATTATTATTATTATTATTATTATTATTATTTCGCGTTAGCACAGCATGAAAAGAAAGATCTTATTTTCCTTTCTGCCGGTTACACCTCGAGTCAAACTACGTCCCGTAGCCTTAGATCTCGAGTGTCTTTCGCAGAATCCTTGCTGTCCCTAAGAGTGCCGCCTTCTGTAGTAATTCTACTCTAACAGATGTTCCTATCTCCTTGAGATGTTTCTCCAAAGCCTTCGGGATTGTACCCAGTGCTCCCTCTACCACAGGAATAACCTTCACCTTGACTTGCCACAGCTTGCGGAGTTCTCTCGCTAAATCCTGATATTTCTGTACCTTCTCCTTCTCCTTCGAAGCTACTCTACTATCACCCGGCACAGCTATATCAATAAGATAACACATCTTCTCATGCTTATCCAAGACAACAACATCCGGCCGTCTATGTTCTATAACATGATCTGTCTGGATGTTGAAGTCTAGAGAATCTTGACATGGTCCGTTTCTTCAACCTTTTCCGGCACATGGTCGTACCACTTGATTGCACCTTGACACCGTGTTCTTACACAGATCCCAATGGATCACCTTGGCCAACTTGTCGTGTCTGCCTTTGTACTCTGAGCATGCACTCTGCATTCGCTGACAATGTGAAATACAGTCTCCTCCGCCGCATTGCACATTCTACACATAGAAGAGACATCTGACTTCTCGATCCTTGCCTTCATCACATTCGTCGGCAGAGACTGGTCTTGCGCTGCAGTAATCAGACCCTCGGTTTCTTTCTTTAGTTCTCCTCTCCTCAACCATTCCCAAGTCTTACTACTTGCCACTTCTTCAGTGCATCTCAGGAATCGGCCGTGAAGTGGTTTTTCCTGCCAATCTCTTGTTCTTTCTTCTCTTCTTTGATTCTTATATTCCTTTGGACCTAATTCGTCTGCCTTCATGTATTTCCGCACAACCTTCAACAACTTTTCCCGAGTACTTCTTACATGACACTGCAAGCTCCTTCTCTCGATGTTAACGCTGTCTGATACACTAAGTAACCCTCTTCCGCCCTCTGACCTCGGTAGATAGAGTCTGCTGACATTCGACCGTGGATGTAACATACCGTACATCGTCATCACTTTCCTCGTTTTCCTGTCAGCAACATCTAGATCTGCCTTAGTCCACTCAACAATTCCCGCACTGTATCTTATTAGTGACACAGCCCAAGCGTAGATTGCCTTTATCATATTCCCTCCATTCAGCTTGGACTTCAAACACTTCTTCACTCGTCTTATATACTCTTTCTTAAGTCTCTCTTTCGATTCCTCGTGCAGTACATGATCTGCTTCAAGCACTCCAAGATACTTATAACTTTCTTCTTCACCCAACGCCCTCAATTGTGTGCCGTCTGGTAAAGCAATTCCATCCGAATGTACCCTTTTACCCCTCTTCATGGTCATCGCAGCACATTTCTCCAGACCAAACTTCATGCTGATGTCATCGCTGAAGATCCGTACAGTCTGCACCAAGGAATCAATCTCTTTCTCGTTCTTTGCAAACAACTTCAGGTCGTCCATGAAGAGAAGATGATTAGTCCTGCATCCATCCTTCGTCATCTCGTATCCCGCACTAACCTTCCACAAAATCATCGTCAAAGGGAACAGCGCCAAAACAAACAACAGTGGAAACAGAGAATCGCCCTGGAAAATACCTCGTCTGATGTTTACCTTACCAAGACATTCATCACTGGCCATCAGATTTGTTCTGCATGCTCTCACCCAGAAGACATTTCACCGCATCATTTCACCGTATGCCTTCTTGTAATCTATCCACGCCATGGCCAGATTAGTTTTCCTGTTCCTACAGTCCTTTAGCACCGTCTTATCAATGATGAGTTGGTCTTTCGTTCCTCTTGACCGCTTCTTGCAACCTTTCTGCTCATCTGGAAATAACTGCTGATCTTCTATGTGGCTATACAGATCTTCCGCAATGATACCGGTCAGAAGTTTATACATCATGGGTAGACATGTAATAGGTCGATAATTACTTGCAACGTTACCCTTCTTAATGTCCTTCATGATGAGAACCGTTCTTGCTTCAGTCATCCACGTCGGAACGTTGCCACGCACTAAGCATTGTTGCAGCTGTTGGGCTATTCTTTCGTGAAGACTACTGAAGTTCTTTAGCCAGTATCCGTGCACTTGGTCTGGTCCCGGGGCTTTCCAATTCGGCACTTTCCTCAACTGTTTCTTCACCTTGCTCACATCAATCTGAAATCCCTCTTGTTGTACATTCTTTAAATCGTCTTTCACGTCGGCTAACCATTCTGCTTGTCTGTTATGATCACCAGGCTGATCCCAAAGGCCACCCCAAAAATTCCTTGCCTCTGCTGGCTCTGGGCCCACTTGTGAGTTGTCACATTTCCCGTCCATTTCTTTGAATAATTGGCGTTGATTTGTACTGAATAAGCGATTTTGATGAAACTGCCTGACTCTGTCGCCATTACCTCTTTACTTTCGCAGCCTTCGCCTTAACCCTTTGCTTTATTTCCTCCTTAACTACACTCATCCCCTTTCCTTTTACTTGATACTTCTTCATTAATCTGTTCCTCATATCTGAATCTTTCATTGCACCTCTATCCATTTGCTCTATTCTACTGAGATCTTTGCGTAAATCGTTAATTTGGCCCTCAAGTCTGCGTTTCCACCAAGGTTTATTATCTTTATGTCGTGATTGTGAATGTGAAGATTTTACCCCTGATCTCTCCGCTACTACAACTGCACCTGCAAAGACAAGATCGTTAATTTCAGAAAGATTAGTAGTACTTACCGTCCCAAGGATTCTACTTACCATAGCTGACACATTTGTCAGCTTGGGACCTGACGCAATGCAGGAATACTCCACTTACCTGTCCCTTTTACCGATACCATTACCTCTTCAATCCTCTTCCTAATCTCTAGCTCTTCTTCCGTCAAGTCTTCTGTTCCCTCTTCTACTCCTCCACTGACCTCATCCGCACTCTGGGAACTTGCCAGCTCACCAGCGACCACGTTGTCCAGTTCCTTCTCCTGCACTTCTTCAGCATCATCCCTAGCCTCTGTCCGTGATATTATTCTCCTCATGTCTTCCACCTCAACTTTCGTTAGCCACTGATTATGTTTGATTTGTTTTACCTGGTCGGCAAGCCGCTGTTCGCTTATTTCAAACATGCCTTTATCCTGCCATATGCTAATCATTCTCCTTCTGTACCCTCTGTTCTCTGGCTTGCTCCTTATAAAACATTCCATTGCAATTCTGTTATCGTCCTTACTCCACTTTCTCCTGTTTACAGCACGAATTCTGTTATTGTTCTGAGCAGTGTGTATACGATCTGGCGGTACCTGCTCAAGCATACCGACCAGAACGGGCGATGGACTTCCTCTTTGAGAGTTTGTCGCTGATTCACTGTTGAGTTGATGCTGCATAGCGTTCATTATTATCATCACAAAATTGTGAGAAAAGTTGTATTGTTTCAGGGGAAATTACATGCAAAAGCGATGTGTATTTCACCCTGCAGTAGTTCACTCAGCGTTAGTTGCTATCAAGATGTTGTAAAGGACGCAAATGGAACGCGCGTCTCACTGCTAACTATATACACTGAGTAACGTACGTTGTAAAGAGTCTTCCGAAATCGGAGAAATCCAAAAGGTTTTTACAGTAAAAAGCCACAAGATCTTTAATGGCCGATGTTGAAACATCACCTTTTGGTGATGATTATACGACGGGAAACAACAAATATTTTCGCTTGAATCGAGAGCTTGAATCGCTTGAATCTGTCGCAGTGTTTCTTGTCTCGACGTCGTCGTCGTCGTCGTCGTCATCGTCATCATCATCATCATCATCACACGACATGTTCACGTACATACATTTAATTGTTTTGCAAGATTTTGCATACATGTACTGTCATGTACATGTACATGTAAGATCCATATACTTAGTACATGTATTACACCTGCAAATTTACAAGAATCATTCTCAAACAAGAAAAGATCCAAGACTTTGTAAGTGCCCATTAAAAGCATTAAAAAATAAAAACACTTTTTCCCTTACAATATTTTATTAGGGTCAAAATGAAGGTCCACTAGGAACTCACTGCCGATGTTGGGAGCTACCTGTATTACCAGAAGTCTATTACTTACAAGTGTGCCAGCCTGCTAAAATCCATATTACTTTACCTCATACATATTCATGATCGAGAGCCGAATTCTCACTGGTCCATTCACCATCACGTGCCAGATGCTATTTTGGCTATTTACCTAGCGTCCGCGAGTATTCACGCACAGGGTAAATACGCATGCACAGTAGTGCGTGGTAGACTGTCGCATCGGGGAACAGTCCCGGCGGGGAACAGTCCCGGCAGGGAACAGTCCCGGCGATCTGTTCCCCGCGCGCCAGCGGGGAACAGTCGCACAGGTGTAGTACGCATGCGCAAACATCGCCCGAGCTACATGAAAAGATGGCGGCACACGTAATGTCAAATCGCGTTTTACCGAGCTAAATGATGCCGAACTAGAGAATATTGTGAATATGTACAGTGTATGATGTATAGTAAAACAAATATAACATGGTTTATTTCGGGTGGACAGTCGATGTTAGCTCCCCGAGGTATTGGAAGTTGAGAAACTAGTTCCCAAGGCGAAGCCGAGGGAACTAGTTTCTCAACTTCCAATGTCCACCCTCAAACCATGTTATATTTGTATACTGTACCACAGCATTGTACGCCAAATGCACGCAGACACAACGAGCTTGGTAATGGGTTTTACTCCCCCTGCCCGGCCTGCCATGGGGTGTCATGGGACAGGCATTTCCATGAGAAGCTAGTTCCTAGAGACTAGACACAATCTTAAACTAGAGGCAGGATGTGATAAACGCTAAAGTGCGTGCAAGAGATACAGTTCTCTCACATGCCTGGTAAGTCTCCCAGACTGCACTGCTTCTTTTTGAGACCTTGCACGTCAGTTTATGGAACAAAACATTATGAATGGGCCAAATCCATTGTTCTTGGAGTACTCTAGCTGCCAGGGACTAGGTTAGTACATGAGTGGCACACTTCATGTAGATAATAGATTACTGGTATTACATGTACTTACAGATTAAAGTAAATTTGATCTCAATTTAAATAATTTACAAATTTCATCAGTCGACTTGTTTTCACATGAAGAGTACGATCATAAAAGGTCTGACCTTGAAACGACATCCAAAAAATATCTCCATAGAAATGCTAGAACACACATTTAACAAAATTAAACATTTAAGAAAACAAATTGAGTAAATGAAGTGTACCCATATAAAATCAAGCAGAATCACAATTGTACTGTCCCTGACATTCATTCATTAACACCTCTCTGACGGTATGACACTAAACAATTTTGACTTCCAACTTATTTTCAAAAAGGCAATCAGAACTGTTAGACATGTACATGTACAGGGAAATTAATTATATCCGTGTACTGTACGTGTGTATAATGTACAGATCTGTTTTTGTTTGTTTGTCTAAGTGAAAAGTAATCTTACCTGTCTCACAACTACATGTATCTCCCGAATACCCTTCCACACAGTTGCACTTTGGACTGCCATCTTCAAATAAGCATGTTCCTCCATTTTGACACACAAAATCACCAGTCGAGCATGGATCTATATGAAATAAAAATATTCCTTCCTCACAATTACTGTTAAACAGAAAAGGATCACTGTTCTGGTCTTTAAATAATATAAAGAAAATAAAACTCCATTTAATAATTAAACCGTAACCTGTACTCATAGTCTAAACAAAAACAAGTTTCATTCATGGTTGAATACTAGGGTTTGAGGTCATTTCTCTTCCCACCCCCTTTTATTGTTACTCAAACCTGAGACATGGTTCCACTTACAGTATGTACTCATACATGTACCTCAATTTATTGATATTTAACCCTAGCCACCTACATGTACATGTAGGCATTTTGGCTAGAAACCACCCCAAATCTGCCAAAATTCATCAAAATGCAGTAAAAATGTACCCCAACTGTTGGACTTTGATGGTGGACTTAGCAAATGCAAAGTATCCATGGCTTGGCTATACACAGCCCTGAATCCAACAAAGCAGTTGGTGGAGTTTGATTGATTTGGTACTCGTACCAGTGTGGCTTATTAAGCATTGGCGATATCATTTTTGTTCATCCATGATACATATCGGCAAACATACATGTACATGTATATAAACTGAGCATCAAAAGAAACTTATCTCATTAAAATTCTCCACAGAAAAATGAAAAATATTTGAACACAGGTAATTCAAATTTTTTTTGTTTTTCCGTGGAGAATTTTAATGAGTATCCTTTCAAAGATTTGATGAGTTTCTTTTGATGCTCAATAGTATCGTGATTAATTTCTTCATTCACACATGATTGCTTTAGAGTTGATAACCACAGGTGTATGTACGCCTCAACAAGCGTCACAATAAATCACAAATTTGTTTGTATAGTGTGTGTCGTCGCGTGCCCGGTAAAAGGACGTAAGCGCATGCTTATCCTGTCTTAGGTCCTTTTTCCGGCCACATGACAGTATGTATTTCTGAAGTAGTTTGCTTTTGTTTCTCACTTCCGAAAGCTGAAAAGACTGTCTTAATTTAATTTCCTTGGAATTTGACTCACAATGGCATATTTTGTTTTAATCGCGATATGTGACCCGCTCTGGGAAAAGGTGATATAAGTCGCGCTATGCATGAGTGCACAATGGCCCATTCCATGTTGAGAAGGTGAAAAATTATTGCAGATTTGATTTAATTTTTTTTATCTTGTATTGCATCTTTGATTTCTATTTTTTCAGATTTCATTCACAGAAATGTTTATTTCCGTGAACAAAGTGAAAAAAATCCATCATTTTGTGTGCATTGTTGTCTTGTTTTGTTTTAGACTGAATACGTTACGCGGGACAAAATGCCATGATTTGTCCCTTCGATTACGAAATTCTTCTATACCCACCTTGCAAAGTTTGGTATCGTCTGATTGCTTGACATCCACTATTTCCAAATTTGGTTATGCTTTAGGCCATTACATGTAGGTCAGATGCAAATGAGCTACGAAGAAAAGAAATTGATAAACAAACTACCCCTTGTTGCTACGGGTGTCGCCATCTCGTAACAAGTTTGTACAATCATGGGCCGTTATTGGACAATACGGCCCATACTGGCTACCGCGCATGCGCACTAGTGCCAATTTAGCTTGCAGCGCATGCTTCATTCTTTCGTTGTTTACGTGGCTGTTCGATTTAGAAACTAACGTTACAATCTTTCTCAAAGTATCGTATTTTCCACAGTTTTGGTTTTGTATTTTCTTTAGTATATCTTCGTAATAATGTGTTCGAAGGATCGTTGTTTTGCCGATGCATTAAACGAAATTCGTGATGCAAACCTTCACGGTATTGAATGAGATCGTTGGCGACGATGTTGATGATGACGAGTCCTCTGAATCGAGTGACATTGACAGTGTTACTGTTAGTGAAAATGACGAAGAAAATGACCCAATTGATCCCCAGACCAACCAATGTTAGTTGTGGACATTGTTCCTTTCAAGGATGAAAGAGAAAGTAATGGTGCCCACGAGTGTGATGCCGACCGCATAAAGGCTGGGGATTTCAACTACGGCGGCCCATGTTCCCAGCGTTTTTGTTTCCTTGATATTCTTTCTTTGAGTAAGTCTTTGTTACTTAGTTTGGGTTTAGTAAGAATTTCTCAAGTAATTTTTTTAACTCATGAAATTTAGTTTTGGGTATCGGGGGAAAAAATAATAATTAATACATTTTTTAATAATTTTTTTTATTAATTTTTTAATTAAATTTTAATGTATGCAATAAGATAAAATATTAATAGAGTACCAGATTCAAACAAAGTTCCATCATAAGACCATGGTAATTTCCCACTTTTTTAAATGTACGTAATGTACTAAGTTGTACACTCTATTCCTTTATTTTACACCAAAAAATATTTTAATGATTATGCAAATTAATTAAAGCTAATGATCTGAACGAGTAAAATCTTTAAAAAATTGTAACATCAATGGAAAAATATTAACAAATCACCCACGAAAATTTCAAACAGATGGCATTACAGGAACATGTTCGTTGCTAGGTGGAATTAATGTGAGCTTTTGAGCATCATTTTTCAACGACGCAAGACATTTCAAAGGCCGTTTTCTCTGTTATGTAAATCAGTCATCATGGAAATTATCAATATGCAAATACGTAATTGCATTGTAGGTACATGTACATGTATCTCGGTACATAATTTTGTTTTTCCCTATATGCTATCATTATTGTTTGTATTCATGTTTTTCTTTGTTTCCGCGCATTGCGCGCCCAGCAGGGTGGATATGTGCGCGCTAAAAATCTTTATTATTATTATTATTATTATTATTATCCACAATACAAATAATTGTAACAGTAACACGTATGCACATTTAAAGTGGGGCTAAGCAAATATCAATAGTTGACCCTTGCCCCTGTTACATGTACATATACAGGTTTTTGTCATTATGAAACTAAACACAAGTTTTATTATTCCAACCCAAGAACAAATATTGTAGTACATGTAAGTAATTTTTACCAAACCTCGTCTCAAATTTCAGAAAAGCTGAATGTCCAACTGGGGGGGGGGGGGGGGGGGAATTGACACGTACCAACATCACCAATATATAAATCATATTATTATTATTTCTGGGGTATGCGGGCTAATTGGTGCCCGAGGGCTAATTGGTGCCTTAGGGAATTGATCATGAAGGCAAGAGAGAATATGGAGGCAGCATACCAAGAAATCTCCAAGGGTACTAAGAGAGAAGAGCAGAGAGAGACATACAAGGAGAAGAAGAGGGAGCTCTATCAGATCTATTCCACCATCGAGGAGGAGCTACATATAAGTCAACAGATTGCAGTAGTGGAGGCAGCTCATGCAAACCAGAAACATGGTGCAGCCTGGAAGCTGATAAATGATATCTCCGGATGGCACAATGCCCAAACAGCTGTGCTGAAAGCAGTCAACTCAGAAGAGAGAATCAGAAAGTGGTTCTCCCACTTCAAGAAGCTTTTAGGCAGTCCCCCAGAAATAAGCAGAGAAGAAGAGCCAGTTGAATCCATCTTTGAGAACCTAGATATTTCTGACGAACCCTTCACTATAAAGGAATACCTGAAAGCCAAGGTACATGTAAGCATAAAGTGCGGAAAGAGTTGCGGAGATGATGGTATAATGCCAGAAGTCCTGAAGTATGTACCCATTCACCAAATAGTGCTAGATTTCATCAACAAAGCCTATGAGTCAGGGGAACTACCACAAAGATGGACAACACTTAATATCATCCCAGTACCGAAGACTGGAGACCTGACCAAACCTGACAACTACCGCGGCATAAGCCTAAGCTCCATGGTTGCTAAAACCTACAATCGCATGATCCTGAACCGCATTAGGCCAGTCCTGGACCCACTGTTGAGAAACTCAACAATGGCTTCAGACAGAGGCGCTCTACTGTGGGCCAAATTGTAGCTATGAAGAATTCTCGAGGGAGTGGAAGAGAAGAATCTGACCTGCGTGATCACCTTCGTAGACTTCAAAAAGGCATTTGACACTGTGCATAGAGGAAAATTGATAGAGATTCTGAGAGCATATGGAGTTCCCGCGAAGTTGACAAAAGCAATTACAGCTGGCTACTCCATGACATGGGCCAAGGTAGTGACACCAGATGGGGAAAAGGAGCTGTTTGAGATCTTAGCGGGTGTCCTTCAAGGGGATACTCTTGCACCGTTCCTATTCATCATAGCTCTGGACTATGCTCTGAGATGCGCAATAGATGGGAAGGAAGAGGAGCTTGGCTTTACTTTAGTCAAGAGAGCGAGCAGAAGAGTCCCAGCAAGGATGGTTACTGACCTAGATTTCGCTGGGAAGACCACCAACAAAACAAATACCTCTATAGTGGATTGCCCAAAGTGTCAGCAAAGGTCAGAGAACGGAGAATGGAACTGGCAGGTCACTGCGTGCGTCACCCAGAACTAGCTGCAAACCCCCTCATCCTCTGGGAACCTACACATGAAACAAGAAACCGTGGCAAACGGGCAACTTGCTACATAGACTTATTAAAGCGCGACACTGGACTGACAAATACTCAAGAACTGAGGACGCTCATGGAGGACAGGTCAGAGTGGAAAAGTGCTATCCGGATTTCTCGAGATGGCATTTCTTGATGGCGTCCTCGCATCGCATCGCATTATTATTTAAAAAAAAAAAAATTTTACGCAAATTCGCCCCACACAAGGCCAATGGCCACTCCAAGGTGGGGGCTACTAAGTCATTGAGTTGTTACAACGACTCCACACTGAAGAAACCAGCCCCTCGCACCGAAACAAGACAAGTTAATAACCAGCCTCTTCACGGTACGAATAGGACTGGGAGGGGTAACTAGTCCAGAACAAGGCAGTTGTTAAACTGCCTCTGTCCCTATAAGCAATTATGGTTAAGTGTCTTGCTCAAGGACCAGGGTTCTAGCTACGGTGGGCGGCGCCGGGCGGGGCCGCCCAGCACTCATTATTTGCGCCCGGAACTCACGGTCAAATGCACTGGCCCGCCCGGCACAGATTTTCCGCAAAATAAACTGAAACGTTGCCGAAAATGCGCTATTTTGATCGTATTCCAAGCATACATGTTGTAATTTTGCAATATTTTAATTGGAAACGCTGAATAAAAGAAACAATTGCGAGATTTTGAGGATAAAAACTCTGATTATTTTCCGAATATGAGATGTTCTTGCTATATTATCAATGGTTTGTGATATGTTAACGTTCGACGATGTTTGAACTAATATTTGAACCCTTGAAAGACACGGCAGCTTAGCAGAATCTACATGTATACACGGCCGGCGTATACTGCAGTGTGCTGTTTCCACATACTTCCAACACAGTAATGATCGGCGATTGTCCGAGTCGCGCTCCCATTAGCTTGTACAGGGTTGCCACTCTGAAGCTTAATAAATTGATTCATATATTTATTAGTGTTGCCGTTTACAACACTCAAACACTGATGCTTATAAATTGAAATTTTCGTTAAATAATATTTTCTAGGCTAGTCGGCAACACGTGGTGGTGACTTTGAATGTTGACCTTGTATTGGTCTCACGTACATAGCCCCATTGTCAGATTTACTGTATTTAGTTAAAAAGTTATTTGAAAGTTCAACTGCAAATTTAAATAAAAGAATTGTGGCTGTTTGAAACGATGTTTCCAGGAGGCCGATGACAATATAAATTTATGGACAGGAAAAGCTTATTTTCGAGCCCTGTCACAGTGGGCAAACCTTTTGGGTGTTAACCAATTGAGGAATAGCCTCACACCCTCCCGTGTAATTGCGCAATAACTCAGTTGCCATGTGTCTCTACCGAAGTATGTGTTTGTATGCATGTGCAGTGAAGTAACATAGTACGGTGAGCTGAGTGTGTTATGTCGACTGTACGTAAATGTAGTGCATGTCATGTCAAAGCGCAGCGCTGCCTACTACTCAAAGGTTATTCAATTTAATCTATGAAATAAGTACAGAAAATGCAGGCTACATGGCAGTTGGCACACTACACCTTCAGATGAACATTCAAAAAATATATAAACATTAATTAAACAAATTTAAAAAAATATTACTAAAAAAATTTAAAAAATACACAAACACAAAAATAAACAAACATTAACTAAAAAAATGAATAAAATTACACATATAATTAGGTCAAAATGTTGCAAAAGATAGCACCATTTTGCATCTAAGCCCCCTTAAAAATACAAAAATTTCTCAAAGGGGAGGGGCCGAAACCCCCTTCCCTTAGACCCCTCCCCGGGACGGCGTTTCGTAAACATCTGGCACCCGGCACTAATTTTGCCCTAGCTAGAACCCTGTCAAGGACACAAGTGTCACGGCCGGGATTTGAACCCACATTCTAAAAAGCTGAACGTCCAACTGGGGGAAGGGGGGGGGGGGGGAGGAGGGGGAATTGACACGTAACAACCTCACCAATATATAAATCATATTATGTTTTGTTTCCTTATGACCTATACCTCTCAAAATGAGGAAAGGTTCATTATTAATATCTGCTTAGAGTCCAACTTTAAATTTACATGTTCAGTTGTACATGTACACACCAGTGTAGTACATGTACATATACTCACGGAATTTAAAAACGCATCATCCCAATATTATAATATTTCACATATTTTTCAACAGCAGATTATTGCAGTGAGAAATAAGAACATAGGTTAACAATTTATGAGCGCAAATTTTCACATCATACTGACACAATAAAAGTGCTATGTACAATTATGGCTTCAATTTATCACTGCATATAAGTTATACATATTTATTGAGAAATATAAGTTGATGCGTTTTTAAATTCCGTGAGTGTACAATGTACATACATTAATTAACCCTCCTACTATTGCTGCACTTTAGTGGGAAGTTGCTATAGAGGTCAAAACCAGTCAACTGCCTGTTTTGACTGTTGACCCAATGTGCACACAGGGGCATTTTTGACTAGTTTTACTGTCATTTTGACCACCCTGAACAATACCAGACAATGCTTTTACCAGTAAAAAATGGTCGACTCATTTTGATCTGTAAATGTACTTACTACACGTAAGGTTTGACAGTGTTTAACTTTTAAGTATATACTTGGCAAGTATATCAACATTTTTACTGGTTTTGACCCTTTGTAGTCATATATAGGAGGGTTAATGCATACATGTACATGTATGTACAGTGCTCAATGTTCAAATACATGTACATGCACTACAGTACATGTACCAGTGCTTCCACTTTTGATGTCTTTTTAAATGAACTAGTTGTATGAGAATTAAAAATTATTAAAGAGCAACCGTACCCTTGAAACTAGACCCTTGAAACTAGCATGGGCACAGGTAGGCAGAGCTATGGCAGCCTACAGTGTACATGTACTTCATTGCCGTATGTTAGGAACTACGTACATACATGTGTACATGTACAATTTTCATTATGAAAGATTTTGTGCTTTTCTCAACAACATGCAATCCTGTAATGGCTTACTGCACCTTTCACATTCAAAACGTAATGTGTAGGGGGCTAATTAAATGCATTTTTTGCAGATTTTAGGAAAATATAAGGAACATAAGAAATCTGAGGAGATTTTTTCTGTTAATCTTAGGATAACAGAAATATACATGTAGTGTGCAAAGTGGAAGCACTGACATACATGTACGTACATTGTACATACATGTACATGTACAGTACATGTATGTCGCCACAGCTTACACAGTATGTTCACTGTGTGGAACATTCATAATGAGTACATTTGACCTCCAGCATTTATGGCCTGGCTGTGTGCTTACAGGCCATTCACATTATGTGTGTACACTCTATAGACTAGAGTAAATGTGCATAATTTACATGTACAGTGTACATGTACATTATAGTACAATATACATTACTGTACATGTATTATGTGTACTGTAGTGAAGAGCTGTATATGTACATGTATGAGTCAACAGTATCCATTTTATAAACAGTCTACATGTACACGTATGCAAGTAAATGAACATGTAGCGTACATTTACATACATTTGATATGAACATGTTTCATGTGCTATTTCTATGTCCACCTAATCATTATTCTGGGATTGCTTCACATGTGTAATCGTGGACATGTTCTGAATTTTGTTTTCCTTTGCAGAAGGAACAGAATTGTGTCAGTGAATAATAACTGTATATAAAAAATTAAACAAACTTTTAGCTCATTTTCTGATGCCCAGAGCACACAACATTGTTCTTTAGCATCAAGAGGCAGATATCCAGGGGAGGGGAATGGGGTAGCAACGGGAGTACATGTATGTTCCCCCCCCCCCCGCCCCCCCACATATAAAAATCACTATAAATTTACCATTACTTATTGTGTGATTTCCCCCTTGATGTCCACCTAATCATTATTCTGGGATTGCTTCACATGTGTAACCTACATGTAGTACATGTACATGTACATGTTCTGAATTTTGTTTTCCTTTGCAGAAAGAACAGAATTGTGTCAGTGAATAGCTGTACATGTACATTAGTATATAAAAAATTAAACAAACTTTCAGCTCATTTTGTAATGCCCAGGTCACACAACATTGTTCTTTAGCATCAATAGGCAGATCCAGGGGAAGGGAATGGGGTAGCAAAGGGAGCATGTCCCCCCCCCCCCCCCCAACACAATGAAGGGAATGGGATAGCAAAGGGGGGATATATAGCAAAGGGATCATGCCCCCCCCCCAACACAGTGAAGGGAATGGGGGTAGCAAAGGGAGCATGTCCCCCTCCCCCAACACAGTGAAGGGAATGGGGTAGCAAAGGGAGCATGCCCCCCCCCCCCCCATCAATATAAAAATCACTATAAATTTACCATTACTTATTGTGTGATTTCCCCTTTGTCCCTTGGCTGTACCATGACTTTGGCCCTAGTCCCTAAACATTTTGTGTGTATCCACAAACTTTCAGCTCATTTTGTAATGCCCAGGTCACACAACATTGTTCTTTAGCATCAAGAGGCAGATCCAGGGGAAGGGAATGGGGTAGCAAACGGAGCATGTCCCCCCCCCCCCCCAACACAATGAAGGGTAGCAAAGGGAGCATGTCCTCCCCTCCCCAACCCAATGAAGGGAATGGGGTAGCAAAGGGAGCATGTCCCCCCCCCCCCCAACACAATGAAGGGAATGGGATAGCAAAGGGATCATGCCCCCCCAACACAGTGAAGGGAATGGGGGTAGCAAAGGGAGCATGTCCCCCTCCCCCAACACAGTGAAGGGAATGGGGTAGCAAAGGGAGCATGCCCCCCCCCCCCCCATCAATATAAAAATCACTATAAATTTACTATTACTTATTGTGTGATTTCCCCCTTTGTCCCTTGGCTGTACCATGACTTTGGCCCTAGTCTCTAAACATTTTGTGTGTATCCCTTTTTGGCAGTGATCCCCAAGTTTTTACCCATGTGCCACCCCCTTATGAACCACGATACTCTGTATAACAGGAAGACCAACCTGTGAAACATTCCGCTTATTTAATAATGTAATTGTTGTTCACAACAAAATAGTTAAAATGCATTGAGACTGTTTGTAATCATTCCAAAGTGGAATTTCTTTCTTTGGATGACAGAAATTCATTTTGGAAATTATTTCACTAATTTTACTAAAAAACAATATTAGCACCTGAAGGGATGTTTGATAAAATCATCATCTGTATTCCAGGAAAGTTTTATGTAAAACTGTGATCATATTTTGACTTCATTTTTTTTTTAGATTACCAATAGTGCATCTATAGGGGTTTTAAAGGAGTTCACTTTTCCCCCACCCCAACACGTGGATCAGCCAATTGTATTGCGTTCATACAATTATTTCACCCGTGTTCTACACCAAGGTTTAAAAGGTACGTGTACATTGTGTAAACCATCATTTTGGTAATTATCAAATAAACTAAGTACCTTACTTTGTGTAAAGTTAGTACAAGAAATTAAGTGCTTTCACCTAATTGAAAACAAAAACATCTACATGTAATTAAAAATTAAATAAAAATTTAAAAAAGGAGTTTGGTTAAAAAAATAATAAACAAGGAGTTTGGTTAGATTTATGACAGAATGAGATGAATAAGAATATTTCCTGGCACATGCATTCACTGGAGGATTCAGATTAAAATAAAAATTTATTAAAACAAATATGGTTACAGCAACAGTACCTGAGATGGAGATGTTACAAGCGATGTTTGATACTTGCATCAACTTACATACATGTATAAAACACCAAGTAAATTGTAAGTTTAATGTAACATTTTAATCAATTATGTTTATCAATATGCATGTACCCTAGTGAGTTATTTGACAAAAGTAAACAAATCCTGGAAAAAATGCCTGGGTCTCCCTTTGGTCTAGAGGACAAAACCCCCTGAACCTCCTGGATGATTAATTTTAGATGATTTACCGACTACACAAAAAAGAAACTAGAGCTTTGGACAGATACTGGCTACTTCCTTCTTTCTTTGAGGCAAAAGGACATTTGTATAAAAAAAAATCGTGAAATCAGGAAAAATCCCAAGAAATCACAGACCTGTATTATTTTTTGTTTTTAATTGTTTTTTTTTACATTTATTTATTAGAAATTAATCCTTTCAATAACCAAATCACTGATTCTTCATAAAGCATTAATTGTTTTGTTTTTAATTGTTTTTTATTTATTTATTAGAAATTAATCCTTTCAATAACCAAATCACTGATTCTTTGTAAAGCATTTATTGGACTCATACAGCACCCTGGTCAAACAAATTTAATAAAATAATAAAAATGACTGCATAAAAAAGAAGGGAAAAGGGAAAAGTAATTTCAGTATTAATTGCTGCATACAGTACAATGTACATTAAGTGGAAATAAAGAAAGGTCACACAAAGTATAGAACTGAGTTATGCAACTACATAAACATGTATTAACTGCTTCTGCCTGAAAAAAAAGTTATGATTAAAAAGGCATTCAGTCAAAGATTCTTGTAATGAGCAAAGTATACTTTCTGGCAGATGTAATTGTTGGTAAAATGGAAGCTGTGGTGGTTGATACACTGAGGCTGTCTAGCATGTGTACACATGATGGCAATAATTTTGAATTCATACAAACCTGTTATCGTGAAGTTGAATTTGGAGAGCCATGGGAGCAGTTGGGCACTACACAACAATGTTCCAAATTATCCTGAAAATAACTTGCAATCCTTCTATAATGCTTGACATCCACCATGCGTACCTATGTACATGTCTGTGTACTTTTTTTTACTCTGTTGATACGATGTTACCAGACCAAACATTTTCTTTTCTTTATAATGTATGGGAATATGTGGATAAATGATTGAGGGACTCTTTGACAAGTTGTTTTTTATACAGCATGTGTTTTTATATGGCCCTACATGTACAAAAATGTACATGTACATACACAGTACTACATGTACATGTACATGTATACACACTAACATACGCGTGTACATGAAATTTAATGTGTACAGGTACATGTACACTAGTGCAGTTCATGTACTGTAGTATTCATATTTGTGAACGTGTACAGTGTATACGTACATGTACAGTGTATGGTACTGTTACGAATCTTACCCTTTGATTTTGATAAATATTAGCACCCCTTATAGTTCACTTCTTCCACTTCCAATATTTTGCTGACGATGCAATTTCAAGCAGTCTAAGTCCCAGGGTTGTTTCTCCGGACCCTCGATTGTCCGCTATGAATATGCAATCCATACAAGGACGCTAGTTTTGCTCATGCATATCCAGCGCCAACGCAATGCATAATGCAACACAAGCGAGAGCCCTGTGTGCGTGCCACACCCTCCCGCCACGTGGCTTGGAGCCGTCCTTTGGACTTAGTCTATTTTCCGAATACTTTCCTCGGAGTCCACCCCTTCACACCGAACACGGTTCGTGGGTGAACCACGGCCAAACAGTCACCGTGACTGACCCGCTCAGTTATTAGCCGTGGCCCGCGTGTAATGCTCCCTAACCCAAGCACAGCCGCTGTTCCCCTCATGCAATAGCTTAGCATCCAAGCAAAAAGCTTAACATGCCCAGTAAGCATTTTCCCCTTGAACACGCCCTCCTTTCTAAGTTGTCGATCACTTCACTTTCGTCAAATACCTTTCCTTATATGGAACAAGGACCTGTTGTATGTCATGATTTTGCACACGTTTCTACCCTTAGACGCGGAAGGCAAGCTTCTCATTGGCTAAGACGCTAAACTAGGGTAATGTTTTATTTATTCCTAGGCCCCAGATTTCTATATAATCCCCAAGATTTCCTGATCTCAGCAGAAGTGCGGTTCCGAATGAAATCTATGCGACTCGATCCGATCCATGACAGTGCGATATACCGAACTATTACAGTGCAGTGCCTCGTTCGTAAACCAATGGTGCAGGGCGTCGATATGGCCATTGGTTCGCCTACATGTAGCTATGCGGTCTGATACACACTCTGGCCCCGTCCAGACACCCCGGTAGTCAAGCCCCGGTGGTCCCCGTCGCAGTAATTCCAACCCTCCCGGATCTTCCGGGAGTCTCCCGGATTTGAGTGTAAACTCCCGGTCTCCCGGATCGGATGAAAAACTCCCGGAATCGTAAAAAAAAATTCATAACAAATGCTGTTTATCAAGATAAGTACAAAATAGTTTAAACTTAAGTTCAAACTTGCGCAAACCTTCGCCTGTGCAGTGGAAAGGTCGTTGATATTTCACCTCCTATCGCTACGATTCCTTCCTTCAGGTGGAGGACTCGGGGTAACGCCCTCAACGTTGAAAATAATCTCATTTGCCTGTATTGACCGATCGGTCAGTTGAAGTCTCCGTCATCTAAACCAATGAACGTCGGGTGTGTGCATGCAACCAATGTGTGGAATCATGGAGGAATCGAGCTCCATGCCATGGAGCAAGTGTTGTAATTAAAAACGCGGACCCTACACATCCCACCTGGACCCATTCACGCACATAAATCCCCGTCATAAATCAATGACAATATTTGCTATTTTTTAACGCATCATATAAAATAAAATAAGAAAACATGCTTAACTATTGGAATTACTTACTGTTACGTTTTCAGTGCTGATAGAGAGAGCATTTCAACGATAACATTGTTTTTTAATTTTTTTTAAACAACGGTTATCACCTCTTTAAAAAATGGAGTGTACCCAAAACGAGCCACATGATGTCGCAATAACCATTCCTCTCCTCCCTACAATGTATCACATTGTATCACAATTTCAACACGAGGTCACAAGGTGAAATCTGAGACAACGCACTCATCATACGCGTGGAGTGGTCACAGCATAGAAAAAGGAGGATTTCCAACTATTAGTAGCGTAATTTTATTCCTGATAAAATTCCTGGATCCTCACCGCTGCGATACGTTTGGGATCGGGACTCAGTTTGTTCTGTAGGTCACGTTTAGTTAGTTAGAAACAATGTCAAAAAAGGCAAAATACAGAACCAAGTACTCTAAGGACTTCCAAAAGGAGTTTCCTTTCGTTCGTGCTTGTTTACCAGCAGTTCCTGACCATATTTACAAATATCAATGCACGATTTGTAATGTCCATCTGTCCTGTGCGTCTGGTGGTGCCTATGACATAAGAGAACATTCTCGAAGTGAGAAGCATGTTGAAAGCCAGAAAGTTCTAAGCAGTAAGTACTTTGTTTTAAAACTATTTTAATTTTGTCACAGGTACCACATTTTAAATACTTGTCACAGGTACCACAAATTAAATACTAACGGACAATGACATTGATTAAAAAGACTGAAAAAGGGGAAAAACCTATCACCTATTTCCACGAAGTGACCTATACGGGCGATACGCTGGTTTTCATGTTTCAAGAAAAATGCATTTAAAGTTAGTGACTTTTCACGTGTTCATTAAATCAAGAATCTATAAACTTTTTATGGCACTAATTCACCAGTGACGTATAACTTTGAAACATATTTATTATTTGTGATCTGTTTCCCAGAAATAAGACAGAATACTAAAACCACAACTCTTGATTAGTAATCAAGAGTTGTGGTTTTAGTATTCTGTCTTATTTCTGGGAAACAGGTCGCGAAATAATAAATATGTTTCAAAGTTATACGTCACTTCGTGAAAAAGCAAAATCATTTCGCGCCCGATGCTTTTGTGCACAAAATTAATACGCCCTCTAGTGGTAGATTCGTATAGGTCACTTCGCGAAACAGCAATTTCCATTTTGACGTAAGTTTACTGTTTGATGATGTCACAACACAATGGGATTCAGCGTATTTTTATAGGTCACTTCGTGAAACAGCGATTTACATTTTTGACACTTTTTTCCCGCAAAGCTTAAAACTCGACTTAACTTAATTAGGTAATTAGACCTCGGATCAGAATAAAACTTGGTGAGAATATACTCTTGGAATGGATGAATATATTAAAAAATGGGGGAAAAAAGGGCTTAAAAATGTTATAGGTCACTTCGTAAAACGGGTGACGAATTATGTATTCAACTTGCAATCATTTCTATTAATATTAGGTCAACAAGGTAAAATGACAGATACATTGACAGTTACAATTATTTTGGCGGAGTACTGGCGATATATAATTTGCTTGATTTGCTATGATTTTTCAGAAACCAAACGAATGGATGAGCTTTTCCGAAAGAGAACCGCCACGACAGACGAAGTCGATCGTGCTATTAAAGCTGAAACAAAAATGGTTATGCTCATTGTGCAACATAACACGTTCTTCAATTTATCTGATCATTTGGCACCTTTCATTCGAAAAGAGTTCAAGGGTAGCTCTGTCGCTGAATCCTTCCAGTGTGGTAGAACAAAAACAGCTGCTATTGTGAACTGCATCGGAGATTATTTCTTCGAGAAGCTAAAGATAGACATGAAAGATCTTCCATTCAGCCTGATGTTGGATGCCAGTAATGACAACGGTGTCGAGAAAATGTTCCCAGTCACTGTCCGGATCTTTGATATTGAGTTTAATCGTGTCATGACAAAGTTTTTCGATATAAACCTCATTGAGGGACGGGATTCATCCACTGCTGGTTGCATGTTTCAGAGCGTAGATGACATTTTGGTATCTAACGATATACAGTGGGATTACTGCATGGCTATTGGTCTTGACAACACCAACGTTAACATAGGAGATCACAACTCGATCAAAACAAGAGCAAGAGAAAAAAATGAAAGTATCATCATCTCAGGTTGTCCTTGTCACATCCTGCACAATGCAGCGTCAAAGGCTGGTGGAGATTTTGCCGCAGTTACTGGGTTTGATGTTGAGGATCACTGTGTCGACAATTACTATTGGTTTGACAAGTCCAGCAAACGAAAATCAATTTTAAAAGAATACTACGAATTTTGTGACACAAGCTACCAGGAAATAATTCAGTATATTTCCACCCGATGGCTTAGTATGGAGACGTGCATTTCTCGAGAACTAAGGAAGTTCGCGGACTGAAGTCGTATTCTTATCAGAGAGTCATCCTGATGCTAGATTTAAACGGCTGAAACGGCATATGAAGACCGATGACAGAGGCATACCTGTTATTTTTTCAGGCTACATTACCTTGTTTTACAAACTTCAACAAGCTGTTGCAGCGCGAGGAGCCGCTTATATACAAATTACACGAGTCCCAACAGCGTTTTTTGCATAAACTAGCCTCCAAGTTTATAAAGCCCACCGTGATCCAGAAGCATAAAGTCAAGGCTTATCTTTTGTTGACCTGGACATTTCGCCAGAGAATCAAAAAGACGACGCCGACTTGGGGATTGGGCCTGTCACCAAATCCACTGTCAGGAAGTTGCTCAGTGAAGGAGATGTGGGGCTGAGGAAGTAGATACGTTCTTTGATGGGACAAGAGCTTTTTACAAAAGCGCACAACTACTGCGTGTGAATGGCTACCTCTAGATGACCCGTTCTTGAAGGCCTGCGTGTTTGTTGACTTCGCAAACGCAATGACGCCAATTTCCAAAACATTGAGACAACTATTACCAGTTTCTCTCAGATCAACCAGCACATCATCGACGCACCCAAGAGCGCTTTGATGCAGTGGAAGAACAATTCCTAGACTTTCAGGCAATGGCAGAAACAGATATCCCAGCAAAGGTGTGTAGCCTACCCTACAATAAACTGACTTTGGGCGAGGGGATTAAACATGAAGCGAGCAAACATTCACGGGATCAATCTGAACGTATTTGCAGGAAGTTTTTCTGTTTAAAAATGAAAACTCCGCACTATTGCTAACAATAGAACAAAGTATCCGGATCTCAGTTTGTCTGACATCCGGTTACTTTGACGTCATTAGTGCGGAGTGCTATTAATGAAACTTTTAGCAGGCCGCCGCCGAGGCGCCCGGCAAATTTTTATAGGCTCGCTTTATGATTTAGAAAGTCAATTAAAAAGCACGGTTCATTTGTGTTTTATTACTTTCACGTCCAGATATGGAAAGAGGCAGTTCCAGCAACAGGAGAGGAAACGTACCACCGCATGGATGTGATCTGGGGCTTTCTCAGGTCAAAAGTATCTCACCTCGCCGAAATAGCTTTGTCTGTTTTAGTTATCCCTCACAGTAATGCCGCTGAGGAGAGAGTGTTTTCCATGGTTAGGAAAAACAAAACGGAATTCAGGTCAAGGTTGGACATAAAAGGGTCCCTAAACTCAATCATGCGTATTAAGATGAGTCTACCCGAGGCGCTAGTCCCCTGCCATACCTAGAATCCTCCAGAGGAACTTCTAAAGAAGTGCAAGGCTGCTGCGAGAAGGTACAACGAAGCTCACAGCAGCAAGACCACGTTGTGAAGCTTTCTACAACTTATCAAGATGTTCTGGGTAACTGATTTCCTTTTTTTTAAGAAAAGAAAGTGTTGCGACAAGGCATGCTAACTTTCCCGTGCATACTTTAGGAAAATGAGCGATGAAACAATTGCTTAAATCATTGGTGAACGCGCAAGCTGGTTGCCTAATTTTCTTGCTAACCTAAACACTTAAGCTTAATAAAAAAAAAACTTTCTGCTATATAAATAGTTAGCACGAAAATTTGCTGTTAAGCAGCGATAGGAAACTGGGCGATGTTTAGCTGCCAATGCATGCGCCCCCCCCTCGATCGCGCCTCCTGCATGCGGCTACAAGCTGAAGTAACGTTATACATCATTTACCAAATTACTGAAGCAGTTAGCAACACAAGAAAATCATAGGATTGTTCTGTAGTGTAAACATTCACCATAATTGTCATAGTAATAATTTGGAATGGGAATCTTTTTATTTAGTTTCAAACATGTGGACATTTTTTTTTTTGAGAATGGCAATTTTGATGTACAGAAACCCCAAATCGCGCCGGTTTGCGGTGGTGCCACGCTTCGGGTGCAGTCAGGTTGTCTGTGCTCTTTAAGCACCTGCGCACGCCAACGCAACACCACCGCTGAGATATGAAATCTTTTATTATATATTATCTATTCACCACCGAAGATGGATTCTATTTGGTTGCGCGATGGTCGCGAGGCTGAAAACTTGATTCTCGATCACTGAGGCCTCAAGATTGCAACTTGTCGATGTAGGTGTTCGACGATTATCATCGCGCACGGCGCAACAAAGATTATCGTGATGATGACGTCTGGCGAATTTGGTCGCAAGGGAGACCTCCCGGATTCTGGCATCGGAAGGTTGGAATGTCTGCCGTCGTAGAGACCGACCAGCCGCCCGTCTCTCGGTATAGCAGTGCCCGTACCGTATGCCGAGTGACAAGCCGCATGAACGAGCGATGGTCCCCACTCACTGTACCCAATAGTTGGTATTCGTACACCCTATTCGGAACTTAGCATATAGTTTAACTATTGACATGTACCTATACGCTACCACTCCTGTCATACATGTTACTAGTGCCTGTTATTGTTAAATAGTGATGTTAATAATAAACCAACCCCATTGATTGAGATTGTCACAACAAAGTTTGTGTCCGACTATTATTTGTTGACCCACGAAAGTGGGGAATGCAACAGTACATACATGTACATGTACATGTAAAGTAAATGTATGTGATTGTAAGGACTTCTAATGCTGAAGGAGGTCGCGTTGTCACCCAGGGTATTCCCCAATCATATTAGTCAGGACTGTAACACTATAGGATTTAGATTGTCTGGGTACCATTGATGGGGACTACCCTTGGTGACAATGACCCCTTAATCCTCTTGTACATGTAAATGGAAAATTTAAGAAATTCTTGAATCTTTCTTGCAACTTGAGCTGCATCAGCTGCGCATGTTTCAACTGAATGTGATTTTTCAAAACATCACATCAATATCTTTCAAGATACCATGTCTGCAAACTGTTGCACAGATTTAACCCCCCTCCTCCTACCCCTCCCCCTCCGTACTTCTTAAATGGGCGTTAACATTACAATGATATTATGTTTATGAATAGAAGAGACCAAAGTTAACAGACCATAAAAAAATGCATTTTTATATATATTTTTTTTCAATGTAAACATTATCTGCTCTAACTAGTGTCTTTTAGGTGTATGGTATCACACAAAGGGTAAGTTCCCTTTGACTTTGTATCATGTAGGTACATGTACATGAACATGTCTCACTCTGAGCAGACACAATACTAACAAGAAAAATATTCTGATGTTTTTTTCAGTTTGAGTTACTGTACATACATGTAGAGTGAGTAAAAAGGACACCGTTACATACGTTTACACCACATATTATAAATAACTAAAGTTTTTATCCAGATAATGTAGTTTTACAAGAGCAATCTTCTATATTTTAAAGGGAAAGTTTGTTTATGATAAGCACAATGTTTAATGACTGTTAGCCAAATCCAATTTTCAACCAAAAAATGTTGTTAATCCTTTTATTTAACGTTTGTAACAAGGACACCGAACCGAAAAACAACAATGAAATTATCTAATCCAAGGAATTTTTTCATCGTCATTTTACTATTCAATCTTATTCAGTTCAACTCCATTCAATTCTAATTTAATTAAGCCAATTCAATTCTGCCACGAATTGCGCTCAAATTTTCGAAGTTTATGTTTGAGAATTAACGTTTGTAACATTAAGACACGGTGCAATCCAGCATTGGCAGTCATCATAGAGGACAAAGTTTATGATAAATATAATATATTTATTATTAAATAGTATCTTGGCTTTATGTATCAACAAACATCAAAGCCCTATGGCCAAACATCACGATGTAATTTAGCGTTGTTAACGTTGAGGTTAACCGTCGTTAACGTACGTAACACAGCTTACCCGAACGGACGACAACAATGTCACAACCTTTATCTTCGTCCTCTGGACGCGCAATCTGATTATTATACGGCCTGTATACAGGAACATTGGTAGTCGTTATCTGTGTGTATATGTACATGTACATTCCGCCGGAAACCATCAAAACAAATCCAGACGAGCATCATGTCTTACGATCGTAACAAAATTGACACAGAACACTCCAGCATTGGCAGCCTTTCGTACAATAAAAAATTGACTTCAAACTTTACGACATCATAGAGGACACATTTTATGACAAATATATTAAATAGTATCTTGGCTTTATGTACATGTATCAACAAAGCCCGATGGCCAAACATCACGATGTAATATAATTTAGACGATTTTCATTTGGGTTTAAGTGTCATCAACGTACATGTACGTAACACAGCTTACCCGAACGGACGACAACAATGTCACGACCTTTATCCTCGTCCCCAGGACATGCAATCTGATTATTATACGGCCTATATACAGGAACATTGGTTGTCGTTATCTGTGTGTACGTTCCGCCGGAAACCATCGAAACAAATCCAGACGAGCTGCATGTCTTACGATCGTAACAAAATGGACACGGAACTAGGACTCGGAAGTGATTTTTGCATTTTTTCATAATTAATTAAAACATTAAAAACTCAAAGTGTTCTCTTGAAGCATAATCTTTTTAATGAAAAATATTAATGCTGATTATTATTTCGTTTCCAGTATTAGTCGATCACGCAAACAATGTATGTAACATAGAAAGACACCAAGAGTTACGATCGTTAGTAAGATCTTATTGATATGGTTTGGGAACATACATTGTAGTTACAAATAATTTTCACTTTGGGGGTCAGTTGAAGAGGGTCATAGCAGGTCATAATATTAAAACAAGGACAAGTAAATTTCAGTTAGTAGTGCTCTCAGTTAATGGGATTGATTTAGATCATTTAAAAATGTCACATTTTTGTGTCTTTTTTTCGTGGGGATGATACAGATAAAACATGAATAAAAATACTTTGAAAAATCACAGCCTAAAATATATTATTTTATTTATCAGACTGATATGTAAGATAACAACACAAGAAAACTGAGCCATAATAGTCTCCATTATTTTTTTTATTTGTACACATTTTTTGTCAAAAATCTCTCCAGTATCAAAAACTAACACATATGACAATTAAAATTGCTGATTGGCTAATTTTTCCAAGATATTTAAGTTTACATTTTACGTACTATGTACAGTGTGTATATGGTGTACATAGCAGATTTTTAATCACAAATTCTTAACCTACATGTAGGTCGTTTCATGTGTTTATGGTTGTTTCACACGGTGCCATATAAAACTACATTGTACATGTAGAGCAAATCAACAATTTTAAGCACCATTTCCATTCTCAGTGACCCATAATTAGCCAAGTTTGACTTCATTTGTTTCAGAAGCATTTCGGCTGTAGACCAGTGTTATCCACTTTGTGATTTGAATTTTTTTATTTTTTAAATAAGCATGTGGTCGAGCAAAGCGTACTTTAAAAGTACACCCTATCTTAATTACATGTACTTGAGAGCCTATTTTTTTATTTCGTATACACAATGAGTATGCTTTGGGCCTTTATTTGACAAAATTTCATCAATTTTAATTTTACAGCCCGCGTGGGGTCAAAGGTCAAAGTACACTTTGCTTGACCACTTGCTTATTTTTAATCTTTTTTTTCCAAATTGCAAAGTGTATAATTTGTGACGATAAGAGCTTTCATTTAACATAAAAATCACTTTCTTACAATATTCTTTGAAAACCAGAGTTACATATTTCCAAAGTTGTAGAGGTCAAACGAAAGGTAAAAAGTTCAAGGACCTGTATCTCACAAACCACATGACCAAAAACGCTCAAATTTCAGTTTTGGAGTTTTCTCATACAACTAAACAAACCTAGAAAGGGGGGGGGGGGGGGGGGGGTGGGGCGGGGTTTGGGGCATGTAAAAAAAAAAAATTTAAAAGAGAAAATAAGAGCGGGGGAACTCACTCCCCATTCCCTCACTGTGCTTTGTCTGTCCCTTTGATTAGGGGCATGTAAAAAATTGTTTAAAAAAGAGAGGAAATAAGAGAGGGGGGAACTCACTCCCATTCCCTCACTGTGCTTTGTTTTTCTGTCCCTTTGTTTATTTCATTGTAATTTTTGTAGTACTGAAAAATAATCGTTTTTGATTCTCAGCCCCCCCTAAAAAATGTTCTGGATCCACCCATGGTGTCCTAATCCCTCAACTTTGATCGAGCCGCTGCTGATCCATGCTTTGATTTAATTCATGACTAGATTTTAAACATTGTCTACACTTCATTGGATCAAATACCCCATTCAATCCCCAACACTTAATCAGTCTGAATGGATTTCTTTGAGTGGCACCTGACACCCTGTCAGGCAGCTCCTTTGTGATCTGACAGTCGGTTTACTACAGAAGTAGTTCGATTTTGTTTCTCAGAAAAGCTGAAAAGACTTCCCTAAGTTTTTTCCATGAAATTTATGACCCAACTGACAATAGAGGATTTTGTTTAATCACGATATATTTTTGTTCTTCACAATAATTTTTTGTCATCGCAATATTTTTTTTTTTCATCGCGATCTGCCGATATCTCGATGATTTAAAAAGTTCTCGATATCATAATCATGTAAAAAATTTTTTCGCGATATTCGATATTATCGTGTCATCGCCCAAGCCTAGTACATGTATGTACAGGCACAAAATCATTACCATAATTTGACCATCATGATCATGCTTAGCCATGCAAGACAAAGATTAAGGATTGGTTCACCAGGCCAAGTGATTTCAAGGGCAACCTTTTTTCAACTTTACTTGAACCCTTGACTCTATTTTTGTTTTACAGTGAACACTTTAAGGAGGCTGAAACACTTACCTGTCACATCAAGCATCAAAGTTATTTGTATCCCTGGACCATCAGAATTTGTGGCTACACACTCCAGCTGTTTGTCTGATACTTTGGGTATCCATGTTGCTGTGCTTGTGCTGGTTATCAAACCATTAACAAGTTCTTCCTCTTTAGTGGTCTCAATCAATGTCCTTGATGAACCCATTGATGAAATCACCTTCCACTGAAACCTGGCTTTTGGGAAAATCTCCTCTGCAGAAAGAGTGAAATTCTGCTTTTCACTCTCCTTTGCTGTAAATGTAAATGGTTTTCCGTTGACTATCATGTTTTTGCGATCCAAACTCAGTGGCACTGAAAAAAAATTAAAAATTTGTTTTAAAGATGTTGAAGTACTGTTGAAGTACTGATCTATGCATCAATGTATTTTGTTTCTAAAATTTAACCAAAATAATTTGCTTTTTAAAGGGAATGCATGAACAGCTTTGGCAAGGTTGGCAACTTTCTAAACCAACAAGGTCGTTATAAAGGACATAAATGCTTTTCTGCATTAAAAATACATGTACGCAAAAGCAGATGTTTTTAATAATAATAATAATAATAAAGATTTTTAGCGCGCACATATCCACCCTGATGGGCGCTGAAGGCGCGGAAACAAAGAAAAAACATGAATACAAACAATATACAATGATAGCATAGGGAACAAAAAATTATGTACTGAGATACACATGTACCTACAATGGAATTACAAACTTATCTTTGAAGAATTGTGACATAAGATGAGTTTTAAGCATCGACTTAAATCTGGTTATACTATGACAAGATTTGAGTTTAGTTGGAAGATGATTCCAGAGTCTTGGAGCTGCGACAGAAAACGACCTATCACCCCAGTTCCGTTTTGAAGTTGGTTCCTTTAGGAGTGACATGTTGCTGGAACGCAAATTGCGTGATGGAGTGTAGACTTTAAGCAGTTCAGAAATATAAATTGGAGCAATGTTATTAAAAGATTTGTGAACAATTAGCATAAGTTTAAAAACAATTCTCTGTGAAACAGGAAGCCAGTGCAGTTCTTTCAAGATTGGCGTGATATGGCAGGACTTTCTGGACAAAGTCACAACACGAGCTGCTGTGTTTTGTATGTGCTGAAGACGAGATATTTGATTCTGCGGGAGACCATAAAGGAGAGCATTCCCGTTATCGAGCCGTGATGTGACAAACGCATGTATAATTTGTTCAGCAGCACTTTTATTCAAGTATTTCCTAATTCGGCTTATATTTCTGATATGAAATGATGATATGCGAACAATGTTGGAGATATGTGGTTTTAAAGTCATTGTCGAGTCAAATATAACACCCAAATTACATGTACAATGTACGTGCATGTAATGAGGGGGTTATCTGCGAGTCACCAATTGTAATAAATGGAAGAGAAACTTTAGACAATTGCTGACGTGATCCAAATAGAACAAATTCTGTTTTTTCATCGTTCAATTTCAGGAAGTTTTGTCTCATCCAACTTCGAATCTCTTGAATACATTTCTCCAGTGTTTTAATGCAGGAATCGGCAGGTTCTTGAGAAGATTTAAAAGTAATGTAAAGCTGCGTGTCATCAGCGTAAACATGGTAATTTAAATTATACTTCAAAATGATATCACGAACTGGAAAGGTATAAACAGTAAACCACTGTGGGCCGAGCACAGAGCCTTGGGGTACATAATAGTCAAGAATAACAGGCTCGGAGATAGCGTTACCAATACAAACATGCTGAGGCCTATTTGAAAAATGCATATTTGTAATTGATCAATATTTTGTTCAGTGTACATTCTAAGCCCCTAAAAGATAAGACCTACATGTACATGTAGTGAGAATTAAGAAATCAAGCCGTAATGTTATTTTTGTTAATTTGTTATACAACTGTATATATGTAAATTGACAGGAAGTAATAATATTAATAAAATGTGGCTCACCCAAACGTAGTCCCTCAACATTACTATCCTATAATAATAATATAGCGCACATACATGTATCCACCAAACTGGTGCTCAAGGCGCATGAAATTATTACCGTTGCTCATCAGGCTCATAAATCATTCCTGAAACCATCTCATCTCCCTGGGGAGTATCCAGCTCAATTGCTGCCATTTCGGCGCATGGGCTAGTCAAACACAACAACCAACTCTGCCCTCACAGATACATGTACTCATTTACCCCTGCGTGCAATTATGGTAAAGTGTCTTGCTCAAGGACACAAGTACCCAGGTCATGGTTGGGATTCGAACCCACATTCTGACGACTCAACTATAAAAACACAAATCTGATGCACTCCTATTAGAGATTATTACCAGGTAAAATCAAGTCAGCCCTCTAGGCATTTAGAAATTACAGGGAGATAATCTTAAAGATTAAACATTGTCACATTGTGTAATTTTTTTTCAAAAATATTGGGCCTATTGTACAGTGTGAATGTATACATGTACATGTACATGTAGGTACATGTAAGTGATTCACATTTTTATTTCTTACCAAGATTTTATGTTGGTTCATTTTGGTTAGTAACACTAACAGTCCTTCAGTAGTTAGGGATATAAATGGAACAATCTGTAAGTATGGTGGCTAAGAAAGGCCTCACAAATCAGGCAAACATTCATACCCCTACATGTATGTACATGTATGTGAAAAAGCCATTTAAAACACAGCATGGCAGAATTCCAATCATTCCAGCAATTTTGGCTGCAATTCAACATTGTTTTAATGGCAAAAAGTAAAGAAAAATGTTGACGCACAGGTCTGAGGCAATGGGCGCCAAGACCAGAAACCTTAGCAATTCAGCCTTAGGTATATACAGGGGAAAATTTGGAAAAACACTTGGAGTGTCGTGGCCGAGCGGTCTAGCGCACCGAACTCAAGTTCTGGTGTTGCCAGCAGCAGGGTGTGGGTTCGAGCCCCAGTCGTGACACTTGTGTCCTTGAGCAAGGTACTTAACCATAATTGCTTCGTCCTTCGGATGGGACGTAAAGCCGTAGGTCCCGTGTGTTGTGTAATGCACGTAAAAAAGAATGCGCCTTGAGCACCACTTAGTTGGTGGATACGTGCGCTATACATGTAAGTCCACATATTATTATTATTATTGATTCTACAAAAGTTATCTTGTGTACATGTAGTGTGGACAGACCCATTGACATAATGACCCACATACATGTACATGTATACATGTACAGGACATAGCTAGATACAGTAATGTAACAGTATGGGTGATGGCCTTCACATGGGAGAAACAATCAGGAAAAATTTGGAAGCGACCTTCCCCCTCTTGCATGATGCCATCTGGGTTTTTCTAAGGGCGGCTACATGTAAGATACATGTACATGTACTCTCAGGATTTTTTCTATATATGCCAAAAAAGTGTTTTATTTCAAAGGTTTCCTCAAACAGAAAGCTCTACAACCAAATGAATATGCATACTCAACAGCTATTATGCCTCAAGGGTTACAAATAGGGGCTATAAAAAATAAAGACCAAACTACATGTATAGTGGGGAGTTGTGACGGGCGAAAAACTTTGTAACTCGAATTATGTTAACTCGCAAACACTTTGTCCGTCAACAAAGTTGAGAGCAATTTGAAGATTTTTATTCCCAATTTTAACTTTTAACTTATAAAATGTATTCCTCAAAAATATTAAAAAGTTAAATAAAATCAAATTATAATTCACAAAAAACTAAAAATCTTACAATATTTAACAGATTATGGGTATGAAATCAATGTAAATTAAGCCTCCTGTATCTAGGGCCATTCTCGGTTATGTGTGACCTAAAAATAGGAACTTATTCTGATATTCTATCTTCTGCTGTATGTTTATGATAAATGATTGATTATTTTCTTTTACACATATGAAATTTAATCAGTAGAGGATCCTAATCTAAATTTACATTTTTACTTTCACTAAACGTGTTATTTCTGGGTCAGAGGTCAAATAAAGGTCAGTTACGTGTGTGACGTCAGACAGAAGCAAGTTATCTGATCTTAAATTTCATTTGAAAAACCCTGTGAGTTTAGTAACATCAACAAGCCCATCATTTTACCATGAGGACTTTATGATTCTAATAATATAATAGCACTATTGATTTGAAAATCACACATTTACTTATTAACCAGATTTAAAAAATGTGTCTGGTTAAATTTAAAATACCATCAATAAAGTCAATGTAATTGTAAGTTCAAAAATATTTTAAAATACCTGTCTTTCGGTAACTCACATTACACAACTTTAGTGCCTCATCGGTACATGTAACTGTGAACCCACACAACGGTAAGGCCTTATCGGTAACTGTGAACACACACAGCCACATGTACAATGTAAGGTTACAGGCAAAAAGTTGGTTTTTGTTCTGAAAGATGTGATGTTATTTCAGGAAGATTGCCAATGAATACAAAGACATCAGCATTATTAAATATTACCTACAGGTACAGTACATGTACATGTACATACTGTACATGTATTAATTAATTTGGTTTTCAATCAAACTGCAAAATCTGGGGCGAAATGTAGGCCTAATTTTTAATGTAGAGATACAATGTAAGTTTTTGATTAAACCAGCTGATTCCTGATCCTTACATGTTGTAACAAAAACTTAAAATGCCATGGATTGATCATAGAAAAGAAAAATGGAAGTTACATTAGCAATGATATAAGGTGTCGGCAGGAGGTCAATGTTACAGATTTTAGCCTGATTGGGGCATGTAGCCTGTGGTAAGTACACTTCGGAATCAATTAGTGTTTGGGCAATATCGATTATGTTCATCCATATTTACACGATTTCCCCTGTATTGCATCGCAAAATGCGACGTAATTTGGACAATCTGTAGTGGAATTTCAAACAATACATCGCAGATACAAATTGCGAGAGATTTTTTCACTATTGTGGTTTAATAACAAACATTTTTGAAATCATATTCACAAACCTTTCCCGAACTAACATTTACATGTATTCCAACCCAAAAATATCAAGGGGTCCATCCCGACTGGGTTTGTTTTCGTGTGTCCAGACCACACTGGGGGCACGTTCGTGTGATGTACTTGGTCAACGATGACATCACGGCGCGACGGTGTTGATGTACAATAGTGAACACGTGCACTGGTTTTACCTATATGTGTACCCGTACAGTATGCAACTTTATTTCCCAGCAATCGGTAAGGATTTTATCCACAATGCCAAAAATTCTATGTGCATGCATTATTTTTCTGCTGATGAATTAACTATGGGCGAAATTCCCGAAATGGACAGCACGCAATGCACGTGTTTATTCTTTCTTCTACTGAGTTTGGGGGTTGGAACATTGAGCAATTGTGCAACCCCCTATACACAATAGTACCATGTTGAGTTCACATGTGGGCTTTCATACGATCACTACGGTCGTTTTGAAAGAAACGTTACTAACTTCGTTTTATAATAAAAGTTTTTGAACATTTAATAAAATGAACATTCATTTATAAATGTAGTGGTGAGATTTAGAATCATTTCGGCACACAATATGATTGCACTTTCAACCACGGTGAGCCACTAATTTTCCCGACAATTTTTTAATAATCAAAATCAAACTTGATCATACCACAAAGTAACGGTCACTTTGAAAAGCACCCGAACATGTCTCAGTTGGTAATTTGTTTTCATGATATTGCCTCTGTTTTAGCGATCGATATAACAATGTAAACAAAAAAGAAAATGGACGGAGGACTAACTTTCATGAATGACTGCAATTTGGCGAAAACAATAAAGAAATTGGCCTAGAAGAAAGAAACACGTGAATTTTTCTAACACCTGTTGCTCAATTTCCGGACATTAGAGATGATTATTTCTGGTAAAATTTTGACATTCATTCAAAGCATTGAAAAACAACACCTTTACCTATACACACTACATACTGTTATTTTAATAATAATAATAATAATAACTTGCATTTATAATGCACCTTTTCCTAAGGATACAAAGCGCAGATATGAACAGTACAGCAATAATTTAAGTATAATAAAGCATCATGGAAATAGATAATCCTTAAGTGAAATTTTGAATGAGTTTAGATTTGTAGCATTCCTAATATGCACAGGTAATCTGTTCCATATGGTGCAACCACCGAGAAGGCTCTATCCCCAGCACATTTCTTGGTAACAGGAACAACAAAATTGATACTGCCTGTGGAGCGAGTTCTCATCATGTCACTAGATGGAATTTTGACAACTAGGCAGTCTTGGATGTACTGGGGAGAGAGCCCATTCAGTAACTTGTATGTATGTATGTGTACAACAATGTTTTACATGTATACATGTACATACATGTAATTCTTTCACTTACTGGTAACAATGGAGTAACATGCTCAAATTTGCATTTAAAACATATTAAACGTGCACATTTATTTTGCAATTTCTGCAAGCGTTTGAGATCTTTTTTAGAAATACCATTAAACAACACATTGCAATAATCCAGACGTGAAAGAATGATAGCCCTAACTGTATTGTGACATGTAAGCATTTTAAATTTCCTATACAACATTTACAGATTGCAATACAAAAATTATTTGCTCTGCAAAATCATTTTTTGCATCGCAGTTTTGCTATGCAAAATGTTTGAACGAAATCGTTTCCTGTAACATATCATCAAACATGTACATCCAGATTTTCGATAGTATAACAAATTTTTTTTTCATTCACACATGACTGCTTGAGCGCCGATAACCACAGGTACATTGTATGTCCCTCTACCTCTACAAGTGTCACAATAAATCAGCAGCGATTAGCTAAGGACACCTACAATCGGGCCGATCGTGCGTGCACCATGGACATTGGCAAATTCATTTGCATCTAGTGTGTATGTACATTTGTACTTCTGTAGGCCTCTGTTTAGCGGTTCCTTTGTGATCCAACAGTTGGATAACCAATGAAGCAGTTCACTTTTGTTTCTCATTTCCGAAAGCATTAAAGACTCGCCTAATTTTGTTTCCATGGAATTTCTGATTCACAATTCGACTCACAGTTGCGATTTTTAGTGTTTTTTAAAAGCATTTTGAGTGACATGATTACATGAAAATATCTACTGAATATTTGTTTATTTTTTATCAAAAAAGACCATTGTGGATACTGAAAAATTTACTTACTGTTATTATTTAATCACAAGTAAGCATGCTCTTTTGAAAAAATGTAGCCATGTATGTATCCATCAACCAGCATGAAATAAATGCATCTTTAATTTAAAGACCATACAACATTTTCAACCCTATTTTAAAAAGTTAGTAATTCTAACTTGTAGGAATCACCAGAAATAAGACTTTCATTATTTTTATACAACTCTTCAAAAAAACCTATGAAAATGTACTTTGCCACTACTGCGAACCGACATACCCGAAACAAAAGCCGTCGGGGGCACTTTCACTGAGCCTATTTTGATTGACGTACATTTACGGGAGGGCAAACGCTACAACTGTTTACTGCGGTACATTTTGTACACCAAGTACATGTATATTACATCGCGTACAGCTGCAAAAATAAGCTTACCAACTACGACTTCCGAAAGTGTTTTTGAAAAAGTTTCCAAAAGTAGTACTGACTAAGGGGCCGTCCATAAAGTACGTACACACGAAGGGGTGGGAGGGAGGTTGTTGACATTGCGTACACCATGCGTACAGGGGGGAGGGGGGGTCCAAGCCAATGCGTACCGTACGCAAACCGACAATTTGCTTTTAATGAATTATCATGAAATCAATGTACTATCTCATAACTACATGTACATGTACCAGTCCAGCTTTTGTGCATCGAAAAACAGTCACAGCACCCTTCACCCCAACCAAAAGTAAATTTATCTTCCCAGCGCTACCGCCAGCCAACTTCGGCCTATAGACCACAACATTACTAAAATAAAAAGACTGCTATGAAACCGGCAGTGTACACCAGAAACGTACAGGTGATTGTCAATTTCACCCGCGTGTTGTCGCTCACAATGTAATGTAGTACAGCTGTATACGATGTACCTGTAAATATTCCCATGGTGATCAATGCAATCGACGGCTGCATGAGTTGTTTGTTAAACACTGAAAAAATAGTGGCTTGAAGCCTGCATTTATTTTGTCGTATAAAAAACACGGTCAGAATGGCTAGTACCGGGGGAAATTCCAACTCAAGGCGCTACGCTAAACTTGTGGAGATGTACAAAAAAGCAAATCCAACGAAGAAGAAACAGTTGCAACTAACGGAAGCACAAGATCTTTGGAGGCGGGTGAAAGTCGACAGTGAGGCCTATGAACATGCTTCAGGCGATCTCCGCACCAAATGTCTTAAGCGTGAGGCTCAGCAAATGAGTTTTTGGAATCAAGTGCCGAAAAAGAAAGCCCCACCCGAGCTCAGAGAAAATCTGACCGGTATCAAAGGTAAACTTTTATGAGCTCATCCCATTTCTGAAATTCATGGAGGAATTACATGTACACCACTATTTCAGCTTTTGCTTTCTGAATAGACAGAAACATAAACCAGACGAGAATGATATAAATTTTGATGGATCACTAACATACAGACATTAAACCCGGGATTATACTTTCACACTGAAACACTTGCACGTGGCACATGTACTTCTTTAGTTTATGTTTTGAGAAAATCACATGTTTTAATTCAATTCATTTCAGTTGAGTCAGTGCCAATGACGACTCAGGCTGCAGAAAATGATCAAGCCCCGGGGACCAGTAACTCCGAAACCACAGTGAAAGAAGAGACAGAAGTAAAAGATCCAACGGTGAGACAAGCCCAAGAAAAGGTGAAGGAACAAATAAACAGACTAGAACATGAGTTGAATAAGCTGTACACACTGAGGGATGCCGGATTTCTACCCCAAGATGGAAAGAAGAAGATAAAGCAAACATCAGTCGAGCTCGCAAATGCCAGAATGAAGCTTAAACGGTTGGTCAGTGAGATGGAAAGGCAGAAACAGTGAAGAAGAGATCTAAAAGAAGTGATAGATGAAGCCGGTAAAGAAAACTCTGCTGTCCAAACCAAACTCAAGAATTTCAACAGAAAGGTTGCAGGTCGGCCGAGGTTGGAAGTAGATCATCCCGATCTGCTACTGGTAATAGCTGACATCGCCAGTCAGGGTGCTGCAGCGGATGAGAGACGCAGGTCCGAGATACTCAGGTCATGCAAAACCGTGGATGACTTGAAGGAGGAGTTGACAAAGTGTGGATTCACCTTATCACGTTCGGCAACCTACCTCAGATTACAACCAAGTAGAGTGAATACGATAGAGGGCAAACGACACATTCAGACTGTGCCAGTTAAGTTGAAAAGAGCAGAGAATGATCTACGAAAGCATCACACTGATGCAAACTTCACGTTTGCAACATTGGGTTACATAAAGGACATGTGTTCTCTACTGGGCCCTTCATGCTGCGCCTTCATCAGCATTGACGACAAGGCCAGGGTGCCAATCGGAGTAACTGCCGCAAACAAACAGTCGCCGCTCCTTATGCATATGGAGTACAAGGTACGACTTCGTTGTTGCCCCTGGCCATAAGTTGATACCTTCAGTGTACGCAGGGTGCACTATAAAGGAAGAGCAACTCCATGGCAATGCTGTCACCTACTCTGGGCCCACTTACATTGCCATTCGTAGTGGAAAGCATGCATCCAGCACCGCATTCACTCACGGATTCGACTTTAAAACTTTACAAAGTCTGGATAGTATCCAAGATGTGTTGTTAACGCCCGGCAGTAGCATGAAGCCCATTGTCATCACAAGTGTTGATGGTGGTCCTGATGAAAACCCCCGATTTCCCAAGCCTTTGATTGTTGCCGCAGATCGCTTCAAGGGAAAACAACCTAGACGTCCTCATCGCAGTAACACATGCACCTGTTATGTCTGCCTACAACCATGTGGAGCGCCGCATGGCGCCCCTGAGCAAAGAGCTCTCTAGTTTGGTTCTACCGCATGATGCATATATGGATCTCATCTTGACAAATCAGGAAACACTATCAACATCGAACGGGAAAAAGAGAACTTTGAGAAAGCAGGTGAAACCCTTGCTCAAGTCTGGTCATCCCTGGTAACTGACGGACATCCAGTAACAGCGGCATACATTCCTCCAGGAACCGGAAGTCACGAACCAGCACCACCGTCACCGGAATGGATTGCAGGACACGTTCGGCAGTCTCAGTATATGCTTCAGGTCGTGAGATGTAATGATGAAGATTGCTGTGGTCTAGGCCTGGGCGAATTGTTCGATTATTCGAATAATCACGAATAGTTGTTGCTAATCGTACTCGTATTCGGGGATTTTGAACTATTCGATTAATCAGGCTGGCGCGAATACCTGCAACCATTCGCGAATAATGACCATTCGCGATTAATTTTGAGTAATAATGTGTTGCCTTTGCACTGCATAACTTGCGGTCGTGAACTGTTTGCTAACTATTCGTGACTACTATTCGCGACTACTATTCGCGAGTAACACTGCCAATTACACCATTTTGTCTAGGCACTACTGGTAGTGGTAAGCTGTGTAGTGTACTCGCGAGTAATGCCTTTGAGGAAGCCGATGTGGATTGCTGGCTGGGTGTGACTGCAGCGATTGTTACCTGTAATAATGTATTGCATTTGCACTGCATAACTTACTTTGTGAACTGTTTGCTAACTATTCGTGACTACTATTCGTGACTACTATTCGGGACTACTATTCGGGACTACTATTCGCGAGTAACACTGCTAATTACAGAGTTTTGTCTAGGCACTGCTGGTACTGGTAAGCTTTGTAGTATTCGCAAATAGTATTCGCGAGTAATGCCTTTGAGGAATTTAGCCGATGTGGATTGCTGCATGGCTGGGTGTGACTGCAGCAACTGTTACCTGCAATAATGTATTGCATTTGCACTGCATAACTTGCAGTCGTGAACTGTTTGCTAACTATTCGTGACTACTATTCGCGAGTAACACTGCCAATTACACTGTTTTGTCTAGGCACTGCTGGTAGTGGTGAGCTTTGTAGTATTCGCGAATAGTACTCACGGGTAATGCCTTTGAGGAAGCCGACATGGCTGGCTGGCTGTGACTGCAGTGACTGTTACATGCTGAAGGATGATAACATCAAAGGCATGCCGCGTAATACGTAACAGTCGTGCTATTGTTCAGTTCGTCGGTTGTCTGATGTTTAAAACACTTGAGAGTAAATGTAATATGTTGTATTGTGTATGAAGAAGGATAAATCACTTTGCCTTGGCCAACATGTTTAGAAGAAATACGTATACTGGTTATTTAATGATGGGAATTATAAATTATAAGGTAAAGTTAAAAACAAATGCTAGCTTCCTACTTCACTAGGTGATTAGTACTTGTGAATTTTGTATAATGCCTGGGAAAATGCAACAGAGGGTTCTCCCCACATACAAACTAGCGTATCAGCCTGATACGCAAAGAGTTTTGGCCGATACGCTGCCAAAATTGTTGAGCACATTTTTCAACCCGATACGCTCTATTCGTTGAGTACCTTTATTGTTCGTAGTGAAAAGAGTGGTCCGGGGATAATAAGTTATAAGTCAGCATGTTTAACGTAACATAAATGTTACGATTCGCTGATTCCCTTTCCCAGACCCAATAGAAAGGTGCTTCTTTTCCAAAGACGGGCACCAGTAAAACCATAGTGAAACATCGACCCCAAAAAAATCATGAATATGCAACATAATGAACATATTCATGATCGAACAGCCAATGAGAAAAATAATACAATAGCAACTATGCAAATCTATCCAATCACGAAACGCGGAAATGGGCACGTGATACTGGGATCCTGAATTACAACCTCGTGCACAATGCATACATAGTCTGCAGCTCAAAGCATGCAACTCAAACAAATATACAGCTACAGTACAAAATCAGTTCAGGGGCACAATGAATAACGTCTTAAGAGTGGCCCCTACATGCGCATAAACACTGCTTACATTGGTGATTTTTTGTTTCGTCTGTAGGACTGATTGATTTGAAATAATAGGGGTGACTGTTAACATACTGGCATTTCTCTTCATAACGACTTGAATACAACTCCGAACTCGATCGCGTTCATTTTATTACGTTTAGGTGGACTTCCCTCTGTCGATATGGGATGAACATAACCATGCGCGTGAATTAGCATGTGCTGTGCTGTAACTTGTAAGTTCCCACGCTGCAAAGTATAACGTGACGACCATTGGATTTTCACTTACAAATTCTATTATTTCGAGTACAATTTTGCAAAAAATAAAGAGTGAACAACATCAGGCATTCAAGAACTCAATGTATGTATTTGTCTATTGTCTGAAGCTTTTGATTTAATTTTGCCATACACCGACGTGTGTATAGCACTGTATACTCAGTGCTTTCCGAGTGTCTGTGAAAAAACTACACAGGCGACTCAGGCGGGATTCGAACCCACGACCTCCTGCTTACTAGTGCAGACGTCTTAACCTCTCGACCACCAAGCTTGCCCGATGACAATTGGCCGGCTAGAATCCCATATAGCAGCGGGTTCCGCGATATAGGTTGGCGAAATTCTTGCATCGGGAGATAAACAATTGATTTAATTTTGCCCTACACCGACGTGTGTATAGCACTGTATACTCAGTGCTTTCCGAGTGTCTGTGAAAAAACTACACAGGCGACTCGGCGGGATTCGAACCCACGACCTCCTGCTTACTAGTGCAGACGTCTTAACCTCTCGACCACCGAGCTTGCCCGATGACAATTGGCCGGCTAGAATCCCATATAGCAGCGGGATAGCAGCAGTCTGAAGCTTACAAATAGACCAGAAATTACTATAAAAGCACATGTTTTCGTACTTATAAATCACGGGGAAAAATTGCCAACTATTCGCGAATAGTCAATATTCATGAAATGTTGCCGCGCGATTAATCGAATAGTAAATTTCACTATTCGCCCAGGCCTACTGTGGCCCGTGGCGAAGTAACTGGAAGGTCCTCCTACCTGAGAGATTTTTCCCTCCCCCATACCCAATGAAACAGTCAAGAGTGGGGCTTGTTTGCCCAGAACCTGATGATGTGGCCGACGGAAAAAACACACAGTTCGCCTCTCTCAATCAACGTCTTGCATTCCGCTGTATTGAACCGAAGGCAGCAGAGAAGTACAGTGGAAAGAAGTCCCGTATGACTTATTCTGCCCCACCCTGGCTGCTGCAGACATTGTCGCCCGCGTGTGCAAGAAATACGGCATCTACTTTCCATCGAAGGTTGGTGTGAAACGACATGCTGTAATCCATCGAGGGCTCGTTGCTGAGCATCCTGTGGACAATGAGGAAGACTTGACTTCTGCTCATCCCAAACCACCTGTCGAACCGATTCACGTCTATCGCGACGTGTCTGAGGCTCTACAATCCCCATGGGAGCAAGAGTAACCCCAACGTATTAGGGAACTCATGTTATCATCCTTGTTGCTACCTAGTTTTATTTTTTTTCCAATGGCCTGTATACGCACAATTACATGTACTGCAGGTAAAAAAATTTAAAAAAAGATCTACATGTACAAGTATGTGTACGTCTTGTACATGTATATCAACTGCCTCTTGTTCAAACACATTTCGAAGCCAAAGGAAGATCTCGAGTCCGGCATAAGCGCACATAATGGTACCCTATTTTTATTGCTTTTTACGAACAAATATTCTAAGAGCAACCAAAGTTTTGAATGTCCAGTATTTGATTTGTTGAATTTTAAGTAAGACTAATTGCGGTGACACCATGTGGAATCTCAATTGAGTAGTAATTAGTTCTGAAAAGAACTGGGGGTACAACTCGACGTTTCGATCAGTATGCTCTGATCGTCCTCAGGAGATGAATTTTGTTATCAGAAAAGTTAATCTCACTGCAAAATGTGTCCAAACTGTTCTTGTTTTGTGCCGATAAAAAAATCATCCTTTGGTGCTGTCAACCTGACTATTAGTTTGACAATGACCCGGCCCCGCAGTGCACGGATGCACACACAGTACACGAGATGCACGTTCGGGCACAGACAACGCGGCAGAAGCCAGATTGTGTTAAGATGGCTCCTTTGAGCTCCCGTAAAAGTACATAATAAAAACAGGAAAAATGTTTGCTGCCGCCTTGGGCCGCAAATGTCCAACAGACGTCGCGGATTTCAACCGCTGGAATGTTGGCTGAAAATCGTGATTTTTTCAGCAATTTCTGATTTGTTTTAATGTTTTTTGGAATAGCATATATAAATAACTAAATACATACTGAACAATTTTGAGTAAAAAAAAAATTCAAGGTACTTTGTATGGACTTTAATTATTGAAATACTCACCCCTCGCTTTAACAGTCAACGAAGCAAATGCTTTGTAAGTTACTTTTGCAGGTTGTTTTGTGTATAAATCACATCTGTACGTACCACTGTCTGCTTCTGTTGATACACTGGCTATGGTAAGATTACTAATTCCAGCTATAATGTCAGTTGACATGACAAAGGCAGGTGCTGAAAAATTTTCATAGTAATATGGTTCTGTGTATCCATTTTGAAAGTATGAAATACTTTTCGAGGCATCATCAGCTTCACCTCTTCTCCACAGCAACCCCAAAAAACTGACTGATGAAGATGGGTCAATTTCATATTGACAACTTATCACTGCCGTATCGCCTTCAGCAACTAACACAGGTTTTACATTTACACTAACATTTACGTGTGCACTGCAAACTGTAATTTATTAAGGAATCAGAACAAAAACACAGTTAGGCAATTAGTTTTTGTAAGCATAAATACATGAAGATGTCAAACATTCAGAATTTAACCCTCCTATGCCCAGGCTGAAATTTGGCCCAGTAAGCACCGCACCCACAGACAGTCACTTGAGTATTTTTGGTTGCATTGCCAATTGTTCACACATGTGTATAAGAGTGCTGGAGATAGTGGCAAAGTCAAACACACTTGTGTATGTCTTACAAGTTATATGCAGAGTCACACAGAGCTGTGTATGTACTGCATAAGTTACAGTCGAGTGGTTTTGGTTTGACCTCCTACCAAAGCTACATGTGCATGCATTTATTTGAGTGCACTGCAAAGTCAATGGGTTAAGAGTGACATACAAATTTTGAGTGTCTTTAAACCTATAGGAGGGTTTTTAATGTAAATATAGCATGCATACTTAAAATGTATGCAACCTGTGCATTACTGTTCATTTGTTGGCTGAAAATAAAATCACAATTTTTTTAAACTGCCACCAAGTGTTCTGCCACAATGGTCAAATTGAGTAAAAAAAATTGCCTGCAATAGTCAGATTGTGTACAGTGTGGCAAACTATATATCACAAGACAGGTGAAAACCAGTCAGGTAGACAAAAGATTACCCACCAGGGACAAATTTGGTGGACAACTGCTTCAAGAGTTTTAATAAATCCTACATATCACTCAAATTTAAGATGCAGTCTTGGTGAATGAAAAGAAAGATTTTGAGGGAAAAACTATTTTGTACATCGTAGTACAGGTATATGCCAACTCAAACAGTTGTTAGATCCAAGTACATACAAACTGTATATTCTGATGTCAACTTTACACCTACTGTACATGTATTAAGTTTTTTGAGATAATCAACAATGTTTCGCTTTAAATCAATGTTAATTGCTTTTAAAAAGTAGAGAAGGTACATGTACAATGAAACTTAGCTTACCACAAACAAGCAAAGACACTACAGCCAGATGGGTTACACAAAGCTGCATCATGTAAATGTACTGTTACAGCGCCCAATGGAGTTTATAATGAAACAGAGAGCTTACTTGGTCAACTGTTCTCACAATATCTGCATAAATACAATTTGATAAAAACAGAAACATCTATTTTGAATTTTTGCATTACTTTCTGTTAAGTGATGGGTTTGTGGTTTAAATAACCCTCGACTTAGTCTCTGGCCGTGATACATAGTCCAGTATCCCTTAACCCTTATGACAACAAAAAACAGTCAAAAGGTTGATACTTGCCAAGGTACATGTACATGTATACTACATGTATCTAAAATCTGTCCTTGATACTTTGAGAAGGACCGCCCACTACAAGTCTACAACCATCTGAAAGCAATTTTGTGCTGCTGCTTGTCATTATTTTGTATGGGTATAGGCCTACAGACACACTTGGGCTGCATGCATTGGGCCCGGGTGCTAATATAGCAAACAATTCGGAAAGGAATATATTATCTCAACAATACATGATTTTTATTTAGTAAATCCTGAAAATGAAATGAATACACTTCTTGTGCATAAAGGCCTACATGCATGTTTTCACCATGGAGGAAGGAAAATAGATTCACATACTTAAATTACCCGTTTCACTCGCAGCGTACGCGTCCAATGCCAGCCGCACAAACGTGTACAAATATGCAGTTTCAGCCTATCCAGTCACTGTAATGGAGATCAAAATGGGAGTAATGTCTACCGCCTAAAGTTAGCTCACGTTAGCTTATGGCCAACAGAAAGAATTGTCGTATCCGACCGCCACTTTTTAAGGGTTTTTGGGGAATTTTTTTGCAACCACTAACCAGTTAAAAAATGATTCTATCGATTTTTAGGGGTACAGAAAGCGAAAACTATCTTTAACCCTCCTATCATCAGTGGTTTTCTTGACAAAGTCAACCCATACTTCAAAATGTCACAACCATGACATTTTGAGGCACACACTTTCTTATCTGAAGATTAATGGCATTCCCCAAGGCACTTCAGTGAGATGAGGTAAACTGAAGCAGCCACCTGCTTTGTTTCATTGCAAAATACACTGTACATATAGCAAAATACCATTTGGCACACTGGGGCACACTCAGTTTGTGTGAAGGTCAGTACACTTTGTTTTCATCTCAGGGGCATTTTGGGGTATCAATGTACCACTCTTGTGTACAGTATGCAATTTTTTTAAGGCATGCATAGAAAAAGTATTGTGTATTTAGCAGACACAAGTTTTTGTGGCATTTTGAAGACTGCATTGGTTAAAAGCCACTTTTATAATGGTTTTCAGACTTTATTTCCCTTCTAAAAACATCCATCCTTTCATAAAACAGAATATAGAAGGATCATGTATACGTACATGTACTTTGCCACTGCATATGTACAATGACTGTGTTGGTCACTAACAGGGGAGTTGACAAGATCAGACTGACATGACCGAGGAAGTCATCGTATGACAAAAATGCCTGATTTTTCATGAAATAAATACCCTGGAATAATTTGAAGTATGTCCTTTATCATTCATATGTTCTCCACCTTACTGGGTAGGTAAGATTACATTATTGGTTACAGTACATGTATTTGAATGAGAAAAAGTGACAGTCAGATACGACATTTTACTCACAATATTGGTTATCCTCAATTTACCCTAAATGATGCACCTATGGTAATCAACTGGACAGTAACTTACATGTACATGTACAATGAAATTAGCAGTTTGGTGTTTCAGTTTGTTTCAGTGAAGGATTCTCTTGTAAAATGCTGAATCCAATGCATGATCATACACATGGACGTCTTGAGCACTGTTTTTTTACATGCCCAGAATTGTGGTCATCAAAAAATTGATGTTGGTATGACTCACCGCCAAACTGTTCATGGAGGCACAGGAAAAGTACACAAGAAGAAAAACAGTTGAATCATGTTTCATCTTACATGTACATGTGTCCTTGAGCAAGACACTTAACCATAATTGCTTCTCTCCACCCAGGGGTTAAATGGGTACCTGTGAAGGCAGAGATGGTTTGCTCTATATGCGCTAGAAATGGCAGCAATTGAGCTGTATACTCCCCAGGGAGCTGAGATGGTTTCAGGAATGATTTATGAGCCTTATGAGCCTTATGAGCAGGGATAATAATATAATGCGCCTTGAGCGCCACTTAGTTGGTGGATACGTGCGCTATATAAATCTATACATTATTATTATTATTATTGTAAAAAAAAATGTTAATCTTGAAAATAAAAATATTGTTTTAGATTTTTAAAATAAAAGGGTATAATTTGGAGAAGCTCTCAAAACTTTTAATCAATATTCTTGAAATAAAATTGAAGGTGGTTAAAGAGGCACTCTAAGGTCAAATTCAGTTTTGTGATGCACTCATTTTCCAATAGATAGAGTCCTTATTAAAGTGTGAAAAAAATTACAAGTCTCTAACTTCACTTTAAAGTGGTGTAACATATCATTTTATTTGATACCCTTTCAGAGCGATATCTGAAACATGACGTCACTATTTTCTTACAGTAAATGAGTCTGTAACATTCCATACAGGAATTTTTTGTTTGTCAAAAAGTCAATTTCAACGCCAATTTGATCAGATATTGTGGAGATTCAGGAATGAACTGCAAATTCACCGTACAAAAATGTAGAGATCCATTTATTTGAAATGTGACGTCACTGTTGTCTTTGAATGTTAACAAATTTCACACAGGAAGGTTATCAAATAAAATGACAATTTACATCACTTTAACGTGAGGTTAGAGAGTAATTTTTTGGGTAATTTTTCCCACTTTAATAAGGACTCTAGTTAATGGAAAATCACAAAACTAAATTTGACCTTAGGGCCCCTCTTTAAAATTTTTGCAAAAAGTACTTTAAAACTTTGAAATACATGTAAAAATTTTGATAACATTTTGTCAAATAAAAGATTTCTTTTCATAACCATGATATTAATGTTTCATTTTCTCAATAATTTTCCACCGCCGCCGAAATAAACAACAATGAATTAAGTAGTCTTCATTCACCTCTTTTATAAGGAATGAGTCCATTTTGAGGATCAGTATTTCTTTAAAAAATCATTGCAAATGCAAAGCATTCTTTTTGTTTCCACAGACAATAGCTCATTGACAGCACAAAAAAATTAAATCACAGAAGTTTGTGAAAAAAAATTGAGGTCATGTAAATCCCTTACTATTTGTATCGAGTAAAATCAGTGGTTAAACAACTTTTTCCACTTTTACAAGCACTAACTTTCCAGTAAATCATACAATTTCACTTTGATTTTGATTTTGTAACTACAGTACAGGTACATGACTTAGATAAGTATATGCAAACATTAATACGCAATAGTTTTGTAAGTTTGTTGAGAAATGCTAAGGCAAAGGTAAGTGCGTCATTTCACGAGTACGGCGAATTACGTATATGGACGATATACTGAATGAGAAAAAGTGACAGTCGGATATAGGCCTGGGCGAATAGTGAAATTTACTATTCGATTAATCATCAAGCGGCAACTATTCGCGAATATTCGACTATAATAATAATAATAATAATAAACATTTGTAATGCGCCGGTATCCGTCAAAAGAGACGCTCATGGCGCAGTGACACATTAGAGTAAACAATAAAACAAAATACATGGTAAGAACAATGCAATATAAAATTACAAGGAACAATGATTGTAAAAAGGCTGACTATATGCGAATAGTTGGCCAAATTTTTCCCGCGGTTTGAAAACACGAAAACATGTTCTTTGAAAGTAATTTTTGGCCTACTTGTAAGCTTCAGACATAGACAAATACATACATTGAGGTCTTGAATGCCTGTTATTGTTTACTCTTTATTTCTTGCAAAATTGGACTCGAAATAATAGAATTTGTAAGTGAAAAACCAACGGTCGTCACAAGTTTGTTATTGCTTTGGCAGTGTGGGAAACTTCCAGCACAATTAGCACATGCTAATTCATGCGCCTGTTTATGTTCATCCCATATCGACAGAGGGAAGGCCACCTAAACGTTATAAAATGAATGCAATCGAGTTGTATTCAAGTCGTCATTAAGAGTAATGCCAGTATGTCAACAGTCAGCCCTATTATTTCAAATCAATCAGTCCTTCAGACGAAAAAAAAAAAATCACCAATGTAAGCAGTGTTTATGCTCATGTACATGTAGGGGCATGAAAAGCACCTTTCTATTGGGTCTGGGAAAGGGAATCACGCAGCGAATCGCTATTTGCCGCCTGCATGCTGCATTCATGTTACATTAAACATACTGACATGTAGACAGCGTGTTCGGTGGAGGATGAGTGCACACGAAAGTTGGATTTAACTTATTATTTTCCCCAGACCACTCTTTTCACTATGAACAATAAAGGTACTAAAAGAATAGAGCGTATCGGGTGGAAAAAATGTGCTCAGCAATTTTGGCAGCGTATCGGCCAAAAATCTTTGCGTATCAGGCCGATACACTAGTTTTTATGTGGGGAGAACCCTCTGACAGGCATTATACTGATTGAATTCACAAGTACTAATCACCTAGTGAAGTAGAAAGATAGCATTTTGTTTTTAACTTTACCTTATAATTTATAATTCCCATCATAAAATAAGCGGTAGATAGGTACATGTACTCTTCTACACATGTTGGCCAAGGCAAAGTGATTTATTCTTCTTCATACATAATACAACATATTACATTTACTCTCAAGTGTTTTAAACATCAGCCAACCCACGAACTGAACTGGCAAGACTCTTACATATTACGCGGCATGCCTTTGATGTTTTCAGCCTTCAGCAGTTAACACTAGTGGCTGTAGTCATAGCCTAGCCAGCCAGCTAGCCACGTCGGCTTCCTCAAAGGCATTACCCGCAAGTACTTTTCATGAATACTACATGTACAATAATACATACCAAGTCCTACCAGCAGTGCCTTGACAAAACGGTGTAACTGGCAACGAATAGTACTCCCAAAGTAGTCACTATTTACTAGTCAGCAAACAGTTTACGACTGCGAGTTATGCAGTGCAAAGGCAATACATTATTGCAGGTAACAGTCGCTGCAGTCACACCCAGCCATATCTGCTTCCTCATAGGCATTACTCACGAGTACTATTCCCGAATACTAGTAGTACAAAGAAAGATTACCACTACCAGCAGTGCCAAGTTTGTGCACACATAAAACAGCCGTCGTAAAATTGTTGCGCACGCAAGTTGTTTTCCCGTTCACCACTCATACATTCAAGATGGCCGCCCTCGTTGAAACCTGCACAATGCCGATCGTCTTGTAATTTTTTCGGGCCAAAATGTCACAAAAATGTTAATGTAAGTGAAATCACCATTTTTGGGGGGTGCCTAGATAGTTAAACATGTAAGGAACGTATCTAGTCTGTCAAAATGGTTGCAAATATCGTCAATTTCAGCGCCTGGAATTAAGGAAATACCGCCGTTAGCGGAAATCATACCAACGTGTGGCTCTGGATACGGGTACGTGTCCAAGCCACACTCGTGGGGCAAGGTTCGGGCTTTTCTGGACAAGCAGGGCTTCCAGAGTGTCCACTTGCAGGTTTAGACGAAAAGCTGTCTGATTTTTCCGAACTGTGCTGGAAAAAATTGTCATTCGCATGCTTGATGAAGAAGACTTTGAAAAGTCAATGGTTTTTTTTGTACTGTGCTTGTCGATATCATGAGCTCCGCCATGGGCACCGACATGTGTCGCAGAAAGTATATATTTTTCTCCACGAACAGATTTCACGATGTAGTCCCACTTTCTGCTGGACTCATCTTTGAACTTCTGCTGAAATGTGGCCATCGCTGTGCTGTTCTTTAAATCATATCCAAATCAAAGACAAACAACTAACGAAAGGTTTTTGACATGTAAACGGCTGATGAACTTACGGTGCGCGTGCCGTAAACACATGTGGTTCTTTACATTTGCTGGCCATAGCTGGTTGCCAATGTACTAGCCTACTGCCTACTGCCTGTGTGTACACCGCAGAAACCAGGGTGCTACTTTTTAGGCCCATTAATTATGGCGCTTGATCGTTGTTGTTTGTATACCGCATGTACACACTGACACGTACATACGCGACGTTTTATGCACTAAAATTTGCACAACCAATAGTCGGATACCAATGGCATTCTTTTAAGCGCTATACAAATAAACAGGACAACAACATGCAATATACAGTGTTTTGTACACAAGTACAACATGCCGGTATGACTTATTTTGTAACGTTACAATGTAAATTTCAATGAAAATTTTATAAATCGTATAAATTGATACAACTTTCACAAGGATCGTACAATCGTAATTGGACTCAATAAATCGTAAAACTTACACCCAAATCATAAATGTTGGCATCTCTGCATCGCATTATTACTCACAATTAATCGTGAATGGGCATTATTCGCGAATAGTGTGACAGGTATTCGTGCCAGCCCGATTAATTGAATAGTTCAAAATCCGCGAATACTAAGCACCGTCGATATATTGATATTACTCGATTATTCGATATTATTTTGATATCGATATCGCCAATAGCAATTTTTTAATCATATCGAAATATCAAAAATTTCGATATTGAGGAATGATATCGAAAATATCAAAATGCGTCAGATTATCGTCAAAATAAATCTCCCGTATGTGCTTTTACTTGGTGTTTAACGTTGGCTGCATAATGGAATAAAAATCGGCGGCAAATTGTGTTTGTGAGTTAGAATAAAAACATCGCGCAAATGCCGAGCGGCGACGCTTTGTGCTCTGCGTTCGCTGGAATTCGCGGTCTCCCGTATAATGCAGAACCTCAAAAGAAGCTGCCCTTTTTTGGCTTGGAGAAAGTTCCGTTGTCCCTTATATATTTTCCTACATTCTCTCGCCGGTAACGCCCAGCGCTGTAATTGATGAAAATAATAAAGATGATGAGCAATTTGTTCTGGAGAAAGGCGTGAGAAGTGATTTTTTTTGGTGGTTTGAAAAAGTTCCGTTGTCTGATATTTTCCCATAATTATGTTCTCGCCGGTGACGCCCCGGCGGCGCTGTAATTGATTAAAATAAAAACATGAGCTCAAAAATGCTGCCGCTTTCGGGAAATTTGTGAAGGCATAGTTTGTCATATTGGATGCAGTTTCCATTTCCGTTAAATAAAGAGGTTGTTTTTGTTTTTGTTTTTTTAATTTATGGTCTTTAACTTTTACATGGGATAATCGATATATCGAATATACTCGATATTTGATTTCCGATATAACAATTATTGAAATGTTTTATATCAACAGTGCTTAGCGAATACGAGTACGATTGAAAACAACTATTCGCGAATATTTGAATAATCGAACTATTCGCCCAGGCCTAGTCAGATATGACATTCTAGTATTCTAGTTCTACCCTGGCCGACGGTACATAACTTACTGTAGTGTAAGTGTAACACACAGTTAGTCACTAAAGGGGTACAACTATAGAATGCAGGGCCACACTGAAGGTTACTTCTTATAAATGTACGTAATCGGACTTTAAAAGTATCATCCATGTTCGCCGCACTCGTGAATGATGACGCACCTACCTTTGGCTTAGCATTTCTCGGAAAACTTACAAAACTATGGCGTATTACTGGTTGCATAAACTTATCTAAGTCGTGCTTGTTACAGAAATAAAAATTATAGTGAAATTGTATGATTTACTGGAAAGTTAGTGCTTGTGAAAGTGGAAAAAGTTGTTTAACCACTGATTTTACTAGATACAAATAGTAAGAGATTTACATGACCTGAATTTTTTTTTCACGAACATCTGTGATTTTATTGTTCTATGCCATCAACAAGGTGTTGTCTGTGGAAACCAAAATATATGAATGCTTTGCATTTGCAATGATTTTTTTAAAGAAATACTGATCCTCAAAATGGACACATTCCTTATAGAAGAAGCGAACGAAGACTACTTAACTCGTTGGTGTTTATTTCGACGGTAGTGGAAAATTATTGAGAAAATGAAACATTAATATCATGGTTATGAAAAAAAAAAAAATTATTTGACAAAATGTTAACAACACTTTAACAGTTTGGGGGTGAGTCATTATACCAACATAAATTTTTTGATGACCACAATTCTGTGCATCTCAAAAAACGGCGCTCAAGACGTCCATGCATATGATCATGCATTGAAATTCAGCATTTTACAAGAGAATCCTTCACTGAAACAAACTGAAACACCAAACTGCTAATTTCATTTGTAAGTTACCGTCCAATTGATTATATAACCTTAGGTGCGTCATTTAGGGTAAATTGAGGATACACAACTTCGGTTCCTAGGTTAAATTCAGAAAAGGGGAAAAATTTGGCCCTGCATTCTATAGTTACTCCCACTAACGTTATCACAACCAACCAGGCCAAACACACGACACAGCACTCAGCAGCCTAGAGCTAGTCAGAGATATCACAGCTCTTTCGCCTACTGAATATTGCCAGATCCCATTACTGTAACAACCCTTATTGGAAAAATTCCTCTCTCTCTCTATATATATATATATATACTGTACTCACTAGACAGTACTCACCATCATCATTAATATCAACGTAGTTTGATCTAGGTACATGTAACTACCAAAACGTTATTGTCTGCCTCGTCCTAGTATAGTATTGGTAGCTCCTCCGACTATCGCGATCCAGCCCCACTTTACTGTATGTACTAGCTGGGCGCGCGCGGGTCGACGTCGTGGCGCCGGTGCGAGTAGGTATAAGCTCTTCATGAAATATTCAAATTTTATGCGCGCATGCGTGCAAACACCACTGGTTGGCAAAACGAGAATGTCACGCCAGCTAGCCATTGAGGGGGCTGTTTTTTGTGTACATTTTACAGCTGATCGCTAAAGTCTCCACACGTGGTTGCCCCACCAGTGTGACATGGACCTGTATCCTATTGCCACATCTTGGTCTCATTTCCGCTGACGGCAGTGTTTTCTTAATTTTCTAAATTCCAGGCGCTGAAATTTACGATATTTGCAACTATTTTGACAGACTATAGATACGTTCCTTACATGTCTAACTATCTCGGCGCCCCAACAAAAAATGGTGATTTTACTTACATTTATATTTCGTGACATAATACGGTGGCTGATTTCCGCCAACAACAAAACACTATTTCAGTACGGCGTTATAACGCCCTATTGTATTAAGGCGTTATAACGCTCTAAATTTACGGCGTTATCGCTCTAATTTACGGCGTTATAACGCCCTATTACGGCGTTATAACGCTCTAAATTTACGGCGTTATAACACTCTGGCGTTAAACCAGCACCAAGACCTCATTCAAGTCATTTGACCGTGCAGTAAAATATGTCGATGCATGATGAGATGTTCAGGAGTTGCAGTTTCACAGGTAAGTACATACTAAAATTGTACTGTTAGAAAAAATATGCACAGATGAAATACTAAACTGAGTTTTAAACATTTTTTGAATTATGTTGTATTATGTCCCTTATATCCTGAAATTAAACACAAGCAACTGGGGGAGGGGTAGGTATCAAATATATACGTACATTTCAAAATCAAAATATTGTGATTTTGTTACGCTAGGCATTTAACATTTCAATAAATGTGAATTTTGTTTTTCCAAAATACATTCTGATAATTGGAGTTCAAGTGACATTTATGCATAATTTCAAAATTATGAAAATGAATCATGATTTGCAGTTTCTCATGGACATAACTTATTTTATAATGAAAAGGTATTCGCCTCTCAAGCGGCTATTAAAGGGTACGATGCCTTTGTGAAGATGGCTGAAAATACTTATCATAAGGTTTATCGCAAATAGCTCTGAAGCAACTGCCGCAAAGCATACAGGCCTTTACAGGGATACAATTTGGGTCATCTTTTTGGCGCAGCTTTTGTGACGTCAATAATATTTTGTTTGTCCGCGCGGCACGCAGTGGCGCTGTTGCGCCCACAGACATCCCACAATTCCTTGCAGCTGCTATTTGCGATAAGCCTTATTGATAGTACAATGTACATGTACCTGTCAATGTCCAGTAGGGTAAGAAATGATAGTATACTGTTAAAAACAAATATTTAATACATTTTTCCAAGCTTTTTATATCAGTATTCAGCTTTATCGTCCAGCTTGCTTGAATCCTTGATTGTGATTGGTCGACAGCCGTTGTATATAAATACGCATACCCTTAATAAAATTCATATCACACTCCGCATATGAGAGTAATGCACATGTTTTTTAAATATGACGGGAGAAAAAAATATAAAATATTATTGTTGTACCATTTAGCCTTGCTTCAAAGTGCAGCCATGTTGGTGCTCTGCTTTTCTGCCTGGAAGATGTGAAGCGGCGGGGAAGCCTTCCTTCCCAAACATCAAAGAAATCCACATGGAATGTCCCAAGACCTAAATCCCTCAAAATGCGTACCTTGGACAACATTAGACTCTCCAAAGCGAGATACCATTCAGGTGAAGTACATAGAAAGCTGAAGGAGCATCCTTATTGTTGTATACATTCAACATGTTAGATGAGGTAAAACTTGTAGCTTTGCATGGTGAAGAGGATATAAGACTAATTGCGGTGACACCATGTGAAATTATCTCAATTGAGTAGTAATTAGTTCTGAAAAGAACTGGAGGTTACAACCTCCAGTTCTTTTCAGAACTAATTTCTACTCAATTGAGAGAATTTCACATGGTGTCACCGCAATTAGTCTTATTTATGTTAGATGAGGATGGATAACAATGTTATCCATCAAGTGACTGAGCAGGCCCCGCCTAACAAGCAGCCACTCATAACAGCTCTCCAGTTTTGTGCTAAGTAAGTGTTTTGTAGCTACAAGTTTGTCTTCATTTTTATACTAGTGGATTTCTTATTACACCTGGAATCTACTGGACGTTTTATGTGAGTATAATTGGTTCATTTGTCTTCTTATAATAAGTGAAAAACTGTTATGTTTTTGTCTGTCTCTGCTGTAAGATTTTACTGTGTATTGTATCTTCATTTGTTATGTGCAGTCAACCCTGACATAGATTTAAACCTGTAGCTTGAGATTATACCCTGTAGCTTGACCACAAGCCTTTTGTTTGGATCAATTGCTTTCTGATTAGACAATGGAGGTCTACTTTCAGTTTATCTTACTCTTACTATCTGGACCATTGTGTCTCAATGACTCATCTTTATGTATGGCTACAGCATTCAACCTACATCTTGTATGCTGCATAAAAACTACAAATCCACCATCTTAAATTGTTGTGTTGTCCTATATCATATTATGATAATTCATCTGCCACCTTTCACCTGGAACTCTTAATTTCTGGTGACATAAACCCAAACCCTGGACCTGAAACACTGATCAACACACCCACCAACGCCACTCATCAACTCCATAAAATTTCCTACAGCCGCAATGAACTACTCAATCTTCGCAATGCTCCATTTACTGATGTAACTTTATCTTATTCAACATTGAGTCAATTGAACTGTCTTGGAATACTTGCTAATCAACCCCAAACATACCGCGGCACACATAGCTCGGTAAAAAAGCTGGTCGTCGTAGAATGGAAAACTTGCACAACTAACACTCCGGCCTGACCAACCCCCAACAGTGAACTTAACTACATCAACAAGCGACATTGGCATAACTTCAACTCCAAATGTTCATGATGAGTCTAAACTTCAGCTCTGTGTCCTGAACACTCAATCCATATGTAACAAATCGGATGAATTCGTTGACTTTGTACTTCAAAATAATTTGGATCTTGTTGCCATATCCGAGAAATGGTTTAAACCTGACGATGACTTGCTACCCCGCGAGTGCACTCCTGCTGGCTACTCTCTCCATCATATCCCCAGACCAAAAAAGACCGGTGAAGGGGTTGCACTTCTCTTTAGATCTGTCAGTATGAAAAATGTTAACATTGACTACCTAACATTTGAATCTCTACATGCTGAGGTAACGTGCAACTCTAGATCTGTTCGCCTTATTAGTATATATCGACCAGAAAGGGATGTTGATGGTAAACATGTAAATTTCTCCAGTTTTCTGCAGGAATTTGAGAAATTAATTGTAGATTATCTCTTGCACCCATCTGACATTGTTTCAACCGGCGATTTTAACATTCATATGGACATCAGTTCAAACAATTATGCAAATCAGTTTAAAGATCTGCTCTCTGCTCGTGGACTTATACAGCACATCACAGTACCCACTCATCGGTATGGTCACTGTCTTGACCTCATGATAACGCGTGAAAATACTTCACCTCTCATCTCAAATATAAGTATCCATCCCGGCTTATCTGATCATTACGCAATCATGGCAGATATGAACCTTTAAAAACCTCCCATACCTACTATTTCTGTAACTACTCGCCACTGGAAAAATGTAAATATCCAAGATTTATGTCATGATATTGAATCTCAACTGGAAAATGTAAACCTTGAAGATCAATCAAATCAATTTGGTTCCACATTAGCATATTCGTCTAATATAGTGGTTTAAAGCCAGTGACTTTAAAATTGTTTTCGCTTCATCATTTTTTCAATAACCTGGTTCTCATCTTTCAAGCTGTGCTTATTCTTTTGCTTATTTATTTACCTGCCTGTAAGTATTTTCTGTGATGCCTGATTTTGTGTGATATCTGCTGTCTTTGTCGTATTAAGTGAGCTGAGCGACCCAGTTGTATTGTTGGTCTCTGATAAAGTCTTCAATGTCTGAGATCCCGCAGATTCTCTTAATATCTTCATTTTTGTATCTGTATTTACAAAACTCACCCTCAGAACCATCCGCCCTTTTGTAAGAATTCACCTTTTTCTCCCTCTGGTGGCCTCCTTTCACTAATGATCTCAATAACAATGTAAACGCCGACTCTAGCTTGTCAAAATGCCTTTGAGTGGGGCACCATGCCTGGCAACCGTATGTCATGACTGATCGGACCATTGCATTGAAAAACCGAAGTCGGGTTTTCAGTTTTATCTTGTAATTGGTGTAGAATTTTTTAAGCTCATAGAACTTGCAGGTGTGTGCGGTTATTTGTTTCTCGATTTCAACATCGCCGGCGGCACAGTCGTTGTACATAATTGTCGACCCTAGATATTTCAAGGTGGCCGAGTTCTTGATTTCTACGCCATTTAGTGATGTTATTGAAGATGGATACTGTTTGTCGCCTAGGGAGTCTTTTGTTCCAAGTAGTTCCCAGTTTAAAATGAGGGTTTCGGTTTTAGTTTCATTTATTTTCAGGCCATGGGCTGTGAAAATTCGCTCGATAATTATTACCACCTCCTGGAGGTCTTCTGCTGACTGAGCGTAGATGACCAGATCATCAGCGTACCCCAGGTACATGTAGGGTATAAGACTAAAACCTTTGTTGTTTTTCTTGGAATTTTTGGACGAGCAATTTTTGGGAATTTCATAGTATAATTCAAACCCTGTCAAATTTCGATCTTGGCATTCTTGCTGGAACAAGCGCATACAGTGGTTGGCATAGATATTATACAGGCACGGACTTTCCGAACCGCCCTGCCGTACTCCACTGGTGGTTTTAAATCTCGCTTGCTCATCACTTGCCATATAGCACTCAGTCTGTGAATACATTGACTCAAGTAAATCAACCAAAATCGAATCCCCAAAAGCTAACCTAGCATTCCTAAACAATAAATCTCTCCTAATATGATCAAGATGGTGAGCTGGATTCTTGTGTCAATCTATTTGAATTTACTGTCCGTAACATCTTGGACGATCATGCTCCGCAAAAAACTCGAACTGTTAAACTACAATCTGAATCCCCCTGGTTCAATGATGATATTCGTGCTGCAAGGAAAATCCGCCGTCAACTTGAGCGAAAATGGCGTGACAATGGGAAACTTGGAGTACATCGGCAAGAATACTGTAACCAACGTGATATTGTGAACATGATTAACCAGGCAAAAATAGCTCACTACTCATCTCTTGTGGAAGAGAGCTCTGGCGATCAGAATAAAAACTCTTTAACATTGTTGAAAAGCTGCTTCATTAACCCAAAACTCCAGTGCTTCCATCTACACACTCTGATCAGGACCTCGCAAATGCATTTTCAAACTTTTTTGTCACAAAAATTGAGAATATCTGTCGTTCTTTTTCCCCAGTATCCGCTATTCTATCACAAACACCGCCACGCAAGGATCCACATTGTATACTGTCTATGTTTGAGCCTACTTCTGTTACGGAGATCAAGAAACTCATGAAATCGCCATCAAAATCATGTGAACCTGATCCAGTACCAACTCCGCTAATAAAACAAAATATTGGTGTGTTTGCTAAGTATATCACAATTATTGTAAATAGATCTCTTTCTTCCGGTTGTTTCCCTGATAGCCAGAAGGTTGCTCATGTTAAACCACTCCTGAAGAAACCAAATTTTGACAAGGAAGTTTTCAAGAATTACCGACCGGTAGCGAATTTAAAGTTCCTGGGAAAAACAATCGAGCGAGTTGTTTCATCACGGATCTCTGATGACCATGTTCGTGCTAATAACCTGTCGGACACATTTCAGTCAGCCTATAAACCATTTCATTGAACGGAAACTGCTCTTCTCCGCGTCAACAATGACATCTTATCTGCCATGGATGATGGAAAAATCACTGCATTAGTTTTGTTAGACTTAAGCGCTGCTTTTGACACGGTCGATCACAAAATCCTTCTCTCCCGCCTTCAATATCATCTTGGAATACATGACACAGCCCTGGATTGGTGTACATGTAAGTCCTACCTTAGCATGGCCTCAGCATGTTTGTATTGGTAACGCTATCTCTGAGCCTGTTATTCTTGACTATTCTGTACCCCAAGTCTCTCTGCTCGGTCCACAGTGGTTTACTGTTTATACCTTTCCAGTTCGTGATATCATTGTGAAGTATAATTTAAATTACCATGTCTACGCTGATGACACGCAACTTTACATTACTTTTAAATCTTCTCAAGAATCTGCCGATTCGTGTATTACAACGCTGGAGGAATGTATTCAAGAGATTCGTCGTTGGATGAGACAAAACTTCGTGAAATTGAACGATGAAAAGACAGAATTTGTTCTTTTTGGATCACGTCAGCAATTATCTAAAGTTTCTCTTCCATTTATTACAATTGGTGACTCGCAGATAACCCCCTCATTACAAGCACGTAATCTGGGTGTTATATTTGACTCGACGATGACTTTAAAACCTCATATCTCCAACACTGTTCGCATATCATCATTTCATATCAGAAATATTGACCGAATAAGGAAATACTTCAATAAAAGTGCTGCTGAACAAATTACACATGCGTTTGTCACATCACGGCTCAATAACGGGAATGCTCTCTTTTATGGTCTCCGACAGAATCAAATATCTCGTCTTCAGCACATACAAAACACAGCAGCTCGTGTTGTGACTTTGTCCAGAAAGTCATGCCATATCACGCCAATCTTGAAAGAACTGCACTGGCTTCCTGTTTCACAGAGAATTGTTTTTAAACTTATGCTAATTGTTCACAAATCTTTTAATAACATTGCTCCAATTAATATTTCTGAACTGCTTAAAGTCTACACTCCATCACGCAATTTGCGCTCCAGCAACATGTCACTCCTAAAGGAACCAACTTCAAAACGGAACTGGGGTGATAGGTCTTTTTCTGTTGCGGCTCCGAGACTCTGGAATTATCTTCCAACTAAACTCAAATCTTGTCATAGTATAACTAGACTTAGGTCGCTGCTTAAGACTCGATCACCTTATGTCACAATTCTTCAAAGATGATGTATATTTGTAATTGCATTGTAGGTACATGTATCTCAGTACATAATGTTTTTCAATACTATCATTGTACATTGTTTGTATTCATGTTTTTTCTTTGTTTCCGCGCCTTGAGCGCCCAGCAGGGTGGATATGTGCGCACTACAAGTCTTTATTATTATTATTAATGTACATTTTTGTATGTCACATATTTTGACAAGACACAATACCATACAACATGGACAAGAAAGGGGGAAACATCCCCTTATTAAAAACAAAAATTACAAAAATCCAATGAAAAAATAATTATATACAAGCCTCTTAAAAAAAAACACGGCATACCTCTACTCGCTTCAATGTAGTTACATGAATAATGTGTTCATATTGTGGCGGATTTACCAAATTTCCTGGACTGATTACTAGACTCCCCCGGTGGTCACCCAAACAGTGTGGTAACCCTTCAAAATGACCCAAGACCGGTGGTGCACGCCCGTTTGGCGGAAATGTACCGCCTGATGCACAGGACAAACAACTGTACCCTCTTTCCTCTTTACAGGGGACAACAGGACAGACACTTGACAGGACAACAGTACGAGTTATGCAATAATTAATTTCGATGTGTACTGGTTTATTAGGCAAGAATCAACTGCTTGAACCTCTTATAAATGATTAGTTCCCCTGTACCCGCATTTTAATTAACCCCAAATTATGGTAGCCTCTCGCGCACAGCTAGCTTAGCAAGCGCCTTGTATGTGTACCCTCACAGTTGCAAGCCAACTAGCCCCCTCCTCTACGGCTAAGCCCTCCTGGTTTGGATCTTCCTTGCTTAGTAGCCTCCAAGCTACGACGAGTGCCTCCCCTAGAGCCTCAAGAAAAGATAATAATAATAATAATAATGTATAGATTTATATAGCGCACGTATCCACCAACTAAGTGGCGCTCAAGGCGCATTATATTATTATCCCTGCTCATAAGGCTCATAAGGCTCATAAATCATTCCTGAAACCATCTCAGCTCCCTGGGGAGTATACAGCTCAATTGCTGCCATTTCTAGCGCATATAGAGCAAACCATCTCTGCCTTCACAGGTGCCCATTTAACCCCTGGGTGGAGAGAAGCAATTATGGTTAAGTGTCTTGCTCAAGGACACAGGTGTCACGGCCGGGGCTCGAACCCACACTCTGCTGCTGGCAACACCAGAACTTGAGTTCAGTGCGCTAGACCGCACGACAATCCACTTTACGTGCATTATACAACACACGGGACCTACGGCTTTACGTCCCATCCGAAGGACGAAGCAATTATGGTTAAGTACCTTGCTCAAGGACACAAGTGTCACGACCGGGGCTCGAACCCACACCCTGCTGCTGGCAACACCAGAACTTGAGTTCGGTGCGCTAGACCGCTCGGCCACGACACTCCCTTTCCCGAGTTGATGGACCAGAAACTAATCCCTAGTATCCCCTTGGCATCCTACCGTGGTCCCACTCTAGTGTCAAGACTACCCTGCAGTGGCAAACGCTCAATATGAGGTAACGCACACTTACGGAAGCCTCCCGTCGACTCGTCACTCTGCTAATTCGAGACACGTCCGTCTTCTACGAGATCCAAACGGCAACTGCCCTTTGCTCTCTGATCGTACGCATACACACGGCCAGCGCGCTGCGTATGGCACCAAATGCTGCACCGCTCTCCTTTGTTCGCAAGTGGTTAGCGACTGCGCCAGCTTGCACTCGCCATGCACAAGCCATAGCTCCATTTGCGCTACAATATTTTGGTCCGGTTTATCTTACAGAAAGAGGACGGTTCAAGATCTGATGGATGTATCCCCCAATTGTTGATTGGGTCAGGCCTGGGGTCTCTCCATTCGGCCTCTTATGGAAGTGGAAGTGTCTACAGTTATCCAATATGGTAAGTATAAATAGCGAATTATTTGAAGTTCAGGTCCATAAGGATAGTAATAATTGAGGTTGTTTACTCATAAGATTAAAACCATGAATAATATTTAGTTAGTTTTCCCTTTATTTTCTCTTTTAGGAAATCTTAATCATCTGAAGAACTAGTATATCAGCTTGGATGATGCTTCAGTGAAGGAGAAAGCTTATGAAATGTTTTCTTCAACAAAAATAAGCCAGGAAGAAGCAAACTCAACATAAAAAAAAACGAGAGGGCAGTCCAAAAATTCATCATGGCATCTCTTCAGGGCCGGCTGCATCACATCATCAAATATGAAAACAGCAATAAATACAAATTCAAGCAATCCTTCTGTTCATTTCATCAAATCAGCAAATCCAGCTATAATTTGGGGTAAGACAGCTAGGAGCAAATATTGTTGGATACAAAAGCAGATGCATCAGTCATTACATGTAAACACATTAGGTTTAATTGTTCTTCCAGATTATGCTTATCTAGGGGCCTCACCTGATGGTAGAGTTGATTGTGGGAAGTGTTGTGGGAAAGGGGTATTGGAAATTAAATGCCCATATTCAATCAGATACAAGAATGTAACCAGTGAAGTAAGTTTTTGAAAGATGAAGGTATAATGGTGTATTTCTAGACAGAAATCACCCATACCTTTATCAAGTACAAACTCAGATGTTCCTGACTTGAACATACTTGTGATTTATTTGTATGTTTACTATTGTGTATATACCCTGAAGGATTTGTTAATCCAAAGGATTAATAAAGATGACAGATTTTGTGAAACAATAATCAAGAAGGCCAAATGCACTTACAAAAATATCATCCTTCCTGAAATGCTTGCCCAGATCTTCACAAGATCAACTAATTTTGAACAATAAATGTATTGTTGAAATCATGCAGTTTGTATGTACACATTTCTACAAAGCTGTATTTATAAAATCTGAATGTTCAGCTTAATTAAAACAAAGCAGCACTTCAAATACAGCAAGTAAATTTGGCTTTGGACAGTTCATGAAATAAATAAGCAAATAAATACTTTTTCATTAATATTTTACATGTATCTATATTTTACATATAATATATCTATTTCTTATTTAGAATATATTTTATGTAAAATTTACACCTTGCAAAGTTGGCATATAGTTTATGTTTCTGAATTACTTAATTAAAGGGAATATACAACATTGGTAATTATATGAAAGAACAAAAATAAAACATGTTTTGGTTTGAAGTGCTTTCATCTTTGAGAAAAGGGGAATTTTAATATTGAATATCTTTTTCTCAAAACTGTGAGCAAATCCTGTGATATTTCTTTTCTTGAAATACGCATGGTTGGAATGAATGTTCATTATCAAATATCAATTGTTGTACCTTTTAATAAGCAGTGATTTGTCACAGTTAAAAAGTGTAGTATTTCCAAGTGTGCACAAGAAAACGGGTATATGTACATATGCACACTTATTGGTCATCACCAAAATTACTTGGCACACCCTAGACCCATTTGCTTACAAATAACCTGAATCCCCAAAAATCCTTCAGTAGTAAGTCATATCCCTTTAATTATAAAACTAATACAGGACAGGACAGGACCCTCTTTACTCAGGTGACCACAGTGGCAGGTTTGAACACACTTTCACAACAGTTTACAACAAATAAGTTCTTTAGATTGCTTTACTGTAAGTTTTGCTAAAATATTGGGCCTCTAATTATATTAAAGCTCAAAACACCGTGGTAAAAGTTCCTTATGTTTTTCATACCCAAGAAAAAATGATCAAAAAGTATTTTGATCAGTGAAGCTACTTAAGGGGTATTAGGGCTTTAATATACAAGAGGCTCTGACAAATTAGACAAATAACAGCAAACTTTGAAAATGGAATTAACTGTGCTCTTCAGAGACAAGGGAATGTTGGGATCCAAAATATGAAATTGCTTTACTCTGCCTATAGCACGTTCAACATGAATTCTTGCTTCAGCAATATTCCGTGTCTCACGAACTTGAGAAACTGTAAAATGCCCAGACTCATTGTTTATTTATTAGATCACCCACTGTATATTTTATGTCTGCCAGGACAAGATTCTGCCACCCCAGGCATCACTGACAAAGTTATCAAACCTGTTGGGGATATTGCAATCAAACATTTTATAGTATTGTGGTGTCTGTATTGAGCTCCAGGTTAGTGACTGGGCTGTGAAATTGGATGGAGTCTAGATAAACAGTTCTGTGCAATCTATAATGAAACGTATATTTTCAAATTTACGAAATTGTCTAGGTAAGGTCTGATTAATAACATTAATATCTGGTGCATAATTTAAAGGGGCTAGGACTTTTACCATTAGAAATATCCATGTAGTGACGATACGGGACATGTGAGATGGGTATACATTAAACCTGTCAGCTAGATCATTTAAAAGTAAGCCAGTTGTCAAGCGCATTAATGTTGCAAACAACTGGTCTTTTATTGGTAGTGACATAATTTGTTTTAATACCTACAGTATCTTTATCCCCTGACCCATAATATTTCATCCTGTGTGTGTATGGTAAAAGAAGGTTAAAAAGCCAAACAAAAATGTCACCCAGTTTTTTAGCCCAGTATAGAATTTAGTGTTTGTGTCATTATCTTTATTGTTATCTGTTGACCAGGTGTGATGTTTTCTAGACTTAAGTTCCTCTACTTCTTTGGCCAACCTCTTCACATCAGCTTTGAGTTGTTCCTTTTCTGCACCCTCGACTTGGATTTCTGTAAAAGGATTACATAATTTATCAGGATTTACAAATTGTTTTTGAAAGGAAGGTATAAAGGTTGACTGTTATGGATTTAAGGTTTGTCTATTGTAAGTCTATGCTTCGTCATAAATGTATGCTTTGCAACAGCATAGGTCAACCACATCTGTCCAGAATGGTGACACAACAAAGAGGCTTCAGTTTTTAAACATGGAGTCTACAATGTACTTTTAATGTGAAATATGTAGACAAATGTACATTTTAAATAATTTGTATTCGACTAGTATAGACATATGCATAGGGGTCTACATTGTATTTCAAATATTTTGGTTCAAATGGAAACATTGTATTTAAGTTCAATCTAACAATGTTCTTGTATTTATTCAAGATTTATCTGAAATAAATTGTTTCTGAAATTGACTACAATTGTGTAATCTAGTTAATTTACACAGGACATACCCTAAACACCCAACCATCTTAAGCTTATACAGATAAGTGTAATCATTACATCCCCTAATCACAGCTCTATATCCAAAGATGATTAGGGAAGACAATTCAGTTAATTAAATCTAATTCTTAGGTAGGCAAGTTTCTCTGGTAAAGGACACTTTATTTATTTGTAGATCACAAGGAATGTGGAAAATTTCAAGGGGTACTGGAGGCAAATGATATTGGGCATGGCAGCTTCTGTGAAGTTCAGTTGGCGCTGTCGAATTCAGAAACTTGCTCACCGAAGGTCGCAAGTCTTTTCCAAGAATGAGTGGGATGTTGGCTTTACAGAGGGGATCCAGCATGAAATCCGACTGAAGGACGAACAGCCTTTTCGCGAGAGATCAAGGCGAGTGTTCCCATGTGACTTGAAGGATCTCAGGGATCACTTACAGCGATTGTTGGATATCGGAGTCATCACTGAATCCAAAAGTCAGTATTTGTAATGATCCATGATTTTAGTCATATCTGAGTTCACCCTGCAATATTTATCACCTTTTACACAATGGAACATTCCGCTCTAGTCACCTATGTTTACATTATGCATTAGGGGTCACTCACAACACTGATTGGTCAGTTACTTACTGTACTAATGTATAGGTCATATGTTTTGTACAGGACTTTATTTTACATGCGTTGTATAGGGGTTGAGATCCTATATAAGGAGAAGTTGCTCTGAATAAAGTGTGTTGTTCTTGCCGTTATGAAATCACCATAGAAAACCGTTTCTGGCGTCCAGTTACTGTAGTATGAGATCCTCACTGTTATCTGTATGGGATCCTCACGCGATCCTCACGCAATCCTCACTGTTATTGGTATAGGATCCTCACTGTGTAATATCTCCATGCGATCCTCAATGTGATCTGCATGGGATCCTCAATATGAGCTGTATGGGATCATCACTGTAAAAGATCTGCTTGCGATCCTCACTATCGATCTGCATGGGATCCTCACTGAGAACAACTCAGAGCTGAATTAATTTACTTGGAAGCTGCGATCCACCACCGCAGGAACCTATTGCTTAGAAGCCTATCACGCTACCCGTGCGCTTAAGGAATAGGTTAAGACGAACATTACATTGGTGGCAGCGGTGGGATCCACCAAAGGAGTTGACTGAGATACAGCTTGAGGATAACACGGAGACGATTACACATCGCAAGAATCATGGAACGTGTGGAGGACTTGATCCAAACGGGTTGGGTTGAGCAAGTGGATTCGGACGTGGAATTCAATTATCCCGGACCAAGGGGATCTTTTCAGACAACACCATCAACAGTAACTACTACTGCCAGCATCGTGCTCCAACGAGCAGAGACACCCTCCACTCTGACAGTCTCACCAGTAAGAACGACTGCGTTTATCGACGTTACACCTGTGAAAACTGCAGGAGAGCAGCGGGTGGAACCGCAGATTACACCACATATGGAGCAAGAGGAATGGGACATGTAAAGAGTGGGGACGGCGGAAATATCAACGGGGCGGTTGCCAGTTGGGTCGTCAGGGCTCTACATGACACAGACACCTCTTCAACTGTTGTATATGTCTACGCCGTTGGCAGGAGGATCAAAATCATCGGTTGTAGGAATAGCTGAACTACTAGAGACAACAATGGAAAAACCACAGCTACACCAAGCAGTACATACATCAACAGCAGGAGGATCGCAACAACGACAGGTGAGATGGGACCCTAATTTAACTTATACATACTCACCAATACTTTCATCTGAGCAGGAACAGCAACAACATCATCAGCCAGGGTGGAGTACTACCGCGGACCAGCGGATAACTCCACAGGCTGGATTTGCACCAGGGGTGCAAATTCATCATCAGCCGGGGTGGAGTGCGACCGAGGAACGGCGGATAACTCCACAGGCTGGATTTGCACCAGGGGTGCCAAGTCATAATCAGGCAGGGTGGAGTGCGACCGAGGAACGGCAGATAACTCCACAGGCGGGATTTGCACCAGGGGTGCCAAGTCATAATCAGCCAGGGTTGAGTGTGACCGGGGAACGGCGGATAACTCCACAGGCTGGATTTGCACCAGGGGTATCAAGTCATCACCAGCCGGGAAGGAGCGTGACTGCGGGACAGCAGGCGACTCCAATGGCTGGTGCCACTTCGAGAGTGGAAGGATTTAACCAGCCGGGATGGAGTGCGACCGCGGGACAGCGGGCGACTCCAATGGCAGGGGCCACTTCGAGAGTGGAATGATTTAACCAGCCGGGATGGAGTGCGACCGCGGGACAGCGGGAGACTCCAATGGCAGGGGCCACTTCGAGAGTGGAAGGATTTAACCAGCCGGGATGGAGTGCGACCGCTGGACAGCGGGAGACTCCAATGGCAGGGGCCACTTCGAGAGTGGAAGGATTTAACCAGCCGGGATGGAGTGCGACCGCTGGACAGCGGGCGACTCCAATGGCAGGGGCCACTTTGAGAGTGGAAGGATTTAACCAGCCGGGATGGAGTGCGACCGCAGGACAGCGGGCGACTCCAATGGCAGGGTCCACTTCGAGAGTGGAAAGATTTACCCAGCCAGGGTGGAGTGCGACTGCGGAACAGCGGACGACTTTAATGGCAGGGCCCACTTCAGTAGTGGAAGGATTTAACCAGCCGGGATGGAGTGCGACCGCGGGACAGCGGGCGACTCCAATGGCAGGGGCCACTTCGAGAGTGGAAAGATTTACCCAGCCAGGGTGGAGTGCGACTGCGGAACAGCGGACGACTTTAATGGCAGGGCCCACTTCAGTAGTGGAAGGATTTAACCAGCCGGGATGGAGTGCGACCGCGGGACAGCGGGCGACTCCAATGGCAGGGGCCACTTAGAGAGTGGAAGGATTTAACCAGCCGGGGTGGAGTGCGACTGCGGAACAGCGGACGACTCCAATGGCAGGGCCCACTTTGAGAGTGGAAGGATTTAATCAGCCGGGGTGGAGTTCGACTGTGGGACAGCGGATAACTCCACTAGCAAGGGCTACACCAGAAGTAGAAATGATAACAAGGAAAAAATTTAACCAACATACAAGTATGATGTATGGACAAATTGAAATAATCCACAACATGATGTTGCGGATGATGAAGCAGATGGAAATGCATGGTTCAGCCGTGGGAAACACAACAAACAACAGGAGTAAACCACAGAACAGTTTGGAAAACCTACTTAATGGGTTAACTTGTATAAAGTGTGGTGTAAAAGGACACTCCAGGAAAGAATGTCCATCAAACAAGGATGCAATGACATCAACGGGAGATAATGACATGCCAACCAAAGATGATATGGGACCAAAAACTGAAGATGAAGACAGACACGTCCGAACTGTTACACTCAAGCCAAGGTGGACATTGCAGGAGTTATGAGAGCCAAGGAGGAGAATGACGAAAAACCAGAGTGGAAAAAATTTCATTTGAATCAGTGGTGACGAAAACTTATTGGACACAATGGCAACAACTGGAACTACGGAAGGGAGTGCTGTATCGACGATGGAGGAAGGACATGTAGATGACTTGTGGTATTACCGGCTACTCTTCAAGATGATGTCCTCAATGAACTTCACGACAGCAGATTAACTCAGCACCAGGGTGTAAGAAAACTTTGTTGAAGATGCGTCACCATAATACTTCTGGGCACGAATGGCAGCCTTAAAAGTAAGAAAATGTACTGTGTGCACTGAAAGAAAATCACTCAGTATTAAAGCATCACAAGTTCCAATTCAACAGCATTATGCAGAAGCACCAGTGGAGAGAAATACACTTCACATGATGAACACTGCATTGACGAAGAGGAGAAGCAGCAATCGGGGAACAACTTACACCTACAGTTTGTCACGACAGAAATTACAACAGGAAACTTGCAAAAGCTTCCTCCGATGGACACGCTCCAGCTTCCTGCAATGAACACATCCAAGCTTCATCTGATGGACACACCCCAGCTTCATCCAATGAACACATCCAAGCTTCATCTGATGGACACACCCAAGCTTCATCTGATGGACACACCCCAGCTTCATCCGATGGACACACTCCCAGCTTCATCTGATGGACACGCCCCGGCTTCCTCCAATGAACACATCCCAGTTTCCTTCGATGAACACGCCCTAGTTTCCTCAGATGAATCAACCCCCACCTGACCTTGATGAAGACGCACCAATTCCCCCGCCCCAAATGACACGTCACAGCTGACCCCGAGGAAAATGGACTTCCCGGTAAACTTCCCCAGATGATTCCCCTCATTGACTTGGCTGAAGGAGGAAGGACGCCTACGCATCCCTTTGTGTTAAGACTTTAGTGACTTTAATGATGCTGATCAAGCCATGGAGAACTATGGAACATTTATATTTTGTTAAATTAAATTGAATTCATTCAACTCTGCCACTTTTGATCAGTTACACAGTTTTTTATGTAATAATGTTTTAAAGTTAATGCTTGTTTTGAGAGAAAGATGGAAATGGTACCTTTCTATTGATCAATATTGTTGTTAAGTTATTTTACGTTCTGCAAAAGAGTGTTACTGAACGGGTTTAGACAAGTAAACCTTGGTGTGAAAGCATTTTCATTGTTTATTAGTTTTGTTTAGATTATCTTGATATCAATTACGCAAAAGTTTATTAAGTGCACTTAACGGATTTAGTTCGGTAAACTTTGTTTTGAAAGGCTTTTCATTGTTTATTAGTTTTTGTTCAAGTTATTTTGACGTTTTATGCGAAGATTTGTCACTTAACGGTTTTTTAAGTTAATCTTGTTCATGAAAGGATTTCCTATTGAGTATTAGTTTTTTGGTTTCGTTCATGTTTTAATGCGAAAGTATTTTTTACAGTGTTGTTAAGTAAACTTTGGGTTGAAAAAATGGTGTTTTGACAACTCAAAATTTGAGTTTGTTTTTTAGATGAAAATGTTATAGTTGTATACTTTTCAGAGACTGAAAATTCTGGTTTGGGGTAATGTAATGATCCATGACTTTAGTCATATCTGAGTTCACCCTGCAATATTTATCACTTTTTACACAATGGAACATTCCACTCTAGTCACCTATGTTTACATTATGCATTAGGGGTCACTCACAACACTGATTGGTCAGTTACTTACTGTACTAATGCATAGGTCATATGTTTTGTACATAACTTGATTTTACATGCGTTGTATAGGAGTTGAGATCCTATAATTATAAGGAGAAGTTGCTCTGAATAAAGTGTGTTGTTCTTGCCGTTATGAAATCACCATAGAAAACCGTTTCTGGTGTCCAGTTACTGTAGCATTAGTGTAACTAGAGATCCTCACTGTTATCTGTATGGGATCCTCACGCGATCCTCACTGTTATTGGTATAGGATCCTCACTGTGTAAGATCTGCATGCGATCCTCACTGTAATCTGCATGGGATCCTCACTGTGATCTGCATGGGATCCTCACGCGATCCTCACTGTTATTCGTATAGGATCCTCACTGTGTAAGATCTGCATGCGATCCTCACGATGAGCTGTATGGAATCCTCACTGTGAAAGATCTGCTTGCGATCCTCACTATGATCTGCATGGGATCCTCACTGAGAACAACTCAGAGCTGAATTCATTGACTTGGAAGCTGCGATCCACCACCGCAGGAACCTATTGCTTAGAAGCATATCACGCTACCCGTGCGCTTAAAGAATAGGTTAAGACAAACATTACAGTATGCATCTCTAATTGTCATCGTTCGTAAAAAGAATGGGCAAATGAGGTTGTGCAGATTACAGGACTTTGAATTCCCGTACATTGCCAGATCAGTACACAGTTCCAGTGGTACAAGATGTCCTTGACTGTCTGCACGGTTGTAAGTGGTTTTCGGTATTAGACTTAAAATTGGGGTATTACCAGATTCCAATGAAGCCACAATACAAGGAAAAGACGGCATTTGTGTGTCCGGCAGGATTTGTGGAGTTTGAGAGAATGCCTCAGGGTATTAAGGGAGCACCCGCGACGTTCCAACGGTTGATGGAACAGTGTATGACTGGTTTGAATTTTGAGGAAGTCTTGGTATATATGGATGACATAATAGTATTCGCCTCAACCTTGGAAGAGATGGAGGAGCGGCTGGGTAGAACTTTTGATCGTCTGGCTCAGTATGGCTTAAAGATAGCACCAGAAAAGTGTCAGCTGTGCTGTACCTCAGTGAAATATATTGGTCACATAGTGTCAGAGGATGGGGTACAGACTGACCCTGCAAAGGTGGAAGCTATTAAATCCTGCGGCCCTGTCCAGAAAATGTCAAACAGTTCCTGGGGTTTTGTGGATACTATCGCCGATTTATAGAAGGTTTTTCCAAGATTGCTAAACCTCTTCATCAGCTCACTGGAGGGTTCCAGCGACGGGATTTTTCGGCTAGAACGTCGGCTGGCAGGAAACACATGGGTGGTAGGGTGACTTTTGGTGAACTGTGGACTACCGGTTGTGACATTGCATTTCACACACTAAAGGAGAAGATGTGTACTGCTCCAGTGTTGGCTTTTGCAGATGTAACTCAGCCCTTTGTGCTGCATACAGACGCCTCCCGTGACGGACTTGGGGCTGTTTTGTGTCAAGAATTATCAGGTAAACTGCGCCCAGTAGCTTACGCCAGCAGAGGTTTAACCCGTTCTGAAAGGAACTACCCTGCACACAAATTAGAATATTTGGCGCTCAAGTGGTCCATCACGGACAAGTTTAAGGACTACCTATATGCGGCAAAGGCGACAAAGGTGTTTACAGACAATAACCCCCTTACTTATATACTCACCACAGCAAAACTGGATGCTACTGGCCATCGCTGGCTGGCGGCCCTAACTGCTTTTGATTTCACGTTGCACTACAAGCCTGGACCATGCAACACAGACGCTGATGCACTGTCTCGGAGGCCACACTACAGAAACCAAGACATTGCCGATCAGAGGGAAAAGATCCACATCCTGGAAGCTCCCTTGCAGGGTGAAAATGGGGAAGCTGAAACGCAATGTGATGATGAAGTCATCCATGCCATTTCTGCCAGCCTGTTGGCATGCTCTGTAAGCAGTGAAGTTGTCGAAACCACGACCTATCCCTTAGTTCATTCCCTGGCTCTAAGCACCGAGGCTATCCCTCCATTGTATGTTTACACCAGGTAAAGGTGTGTCCAGTGAATCAGTGGATTGGAAGAAGGAACAATCGAAAGATCAGACTATCAAGAAAATCCTTCCAGCAGTCAGAGAGAGAAAAAGAAACCAAAAGTTGTAGCTGACATGACTTCTCAAGAGAAATTGATAATAATAATAATAATAATAATAAAGATTTTTAGCGCGCACATATCCACCCTGCTGGGCGCTCAAGGCGCGGAAACAAAGAAAAAACATACAAACAATATACAATGATAGCATAGGGAAAACAAATTATGTACCGAGATACATGTACCTACAATGCAATTACAAATATACATCATCTTTGAAGAGTTGTGACATAAGATGAGTTTTAAGCATCGACTTGAATCTGGTTATACTATGACAAGATTTGAGTTTAGTTGGAAGATGATTCCAGAGTCTCGGAGCTGCGACAGAAAACGACCTATCACCCAGTTCCGTTTTGAAGTTGGTTCCTTGAGGAGTGACATGTTGCTGGAGCGCAAATTGCGTGATGGAGTGTAGACTTTAAGTAGTTCAGAAATATAAATTGGAGCAATGTTATTAAAAGATTTGTGAACAATTAGCATAAGTTTAAAAACAATTCTCTGTGAAACAGGATGCTGGCACAGTTTGACAAGTTAGTTTTGAGAGATGAGATCTTGTATCGTCGGGTCATTAATCCAGCTGGTGAGGTGACGTTTCAGCTGGTGTCGCCATAGAAGTTTCGAGAACAGGCAGTGAGAGGACTCCATGATGATCTGGGTCACATGGGAGTAGAGAGGGTGGTAGATTTGGCTAGACAACGATTTTACTGGCCCAAGATGGATTCTCAGATTGAGGATTGGGTTTCTCATTGCCTCAGGTGTGTGTCCCGAAAGACAACTCAAAAGATTGCGGCACCCTTGGTGAATATCAAAACTAGTTCTCCCCTTGAGTTGGTGTGTATGGATTTTTTGAACACCGACCATTTTTCCAGATATTCTCAGGCTGTGCCAACCAGGGATAAATCATCCAGAACGCGGTTGCTAGGGTGTTGTGGGAACGGTATTTCCTGCATTATGGAATACCGAAACGTCTTCACTCGGACCAGGGACAGGAATTCGAGAACAACCTTATAAAGGAACTTGCCTCTCTGCTGGGGGTGTCTAAATCCCAGACTACCCCTATCATCCTCAGGGCGATCCACAGCCTGAGCGGTTTAATCGCACCTTACTTAACATGTTAGGTACTTTGCCCGGTGATAAGAAGCATACTTGGAGCAAGTTTGTAGCATACAATTCAACTAGAAACGATAGCACAGGGTTCTCTCCTTACATATCATGTTTGGAAGGGAAGCTCGACTCCCCATCGATGTGTGTTTCGGCACAGCTCCAAATGGGGTTTCACACAAAGAACACTCAAAGTATGTCCAGAATCTCAGGCGTAACCTGGAGAGTGCATATCAACGCGCGTCAGACGAAGCTGCTAAATCTGCAGCTGCGAATAAGCAACGTTATGATATGAAGATGAGAGGTAGTGAGTTGCAGACTGGTGATAGGGTGCTTATCAGGAATGTTGGTTTCAAAGGACTGCACAAGATTGCAGACAAATGGAATCAAGAAGTTCATGTTGTTGTCGGGCGGCCTGATGATAATATTTCTGTGTACAGGGTCAAGTCTGAGTATCAGCATGGTAGAGTCAGAACCCTCCATGGGAATATGATTTTGCCCATTGATGGTATTGCTCCTGTAGCAAGCCACCCAGGTTCCAGCTGTTGAGGGTCCAAGACCTGACACCAAGAAGCAACGGAAACCAACCCTGAAACCTTCAGCTCAATCTCAACCAGATCCGAGTGAGGAGGATTTAACTTCTGAACCTGAAGAGCAAGAAGTAGTTATTGTTTGGCCAAAAGGTGGAAACTCAGACGAGGTTGCACATTGTTTTGACAATGTAGAGGAATCAGGGATGGGCATGAGTAGAGATAAAGAAACAAGCACCGAGCCCGGCTGTGACAACATTGAGCAGAGTGGCTTGAGAGCAGAAGGAGAGGTATTTGTGCCTGACACTGTTCCTCTCTCTCCGTCAGTGAGTTCTGTGCAGCAGGACACTTCTACATCCATAGAGGTAACTGATCCGCTGATAGAGTTGACAACTGGTGGGACAGGTCTGGCAGAAACTCTCATCGAAGAGAGATTTTAATGCAACTGTACCTGTTGGTCAGTCTACTGACAATAAACCCACTGCTCTGACAATAAACCCACTGGCACAGCCCCACTGTGACATAGAGAATTTCTTCTGATTCTTCTGATTCTCCAGAATGTACTGACTATGGAGGTAACTTGCAAACTCCTGTAGAGAGTGAGGGGGATTGTAGGAATGATGAAGAACCAAATTGTGACACTACAGATGATGGAGATGAGACCAGGATGAATGCCGGGGATGGTAGCTCAAGTGATTCGGTGGTTGACGAGGTATGCCCTGAGTCGTCGTCTTTTGGTTCGGAGATACAGTCTGAAGAGGGCAGTATCAGTGATCCCCATCCCCAGGATTCTGAAGAGGATGAAGGGTCCTTGCAAGAACATCTGTCACGTCCAACTAGAACTGGGTTACCACCCAAACGGTACACTTATGACGTGTTGGGTCAGCCTACTTCCAGAACTGTACAGGTTGCGGTACAGGGTAGTTGGATTCCAGAGTTTTGTAGATCATTTCTCTCCACCCCAAACAGAAGTGTTATCGGGACGATAAAACATGTTTTGAAAGGGGGATTGTAGCCCTTCCCATTTTTAAGAGTTGTGAAAAGCAAAAGCGAAACAGCGCCCTCATGCGACGGCATGGATTGCTCGCTGGCTCGCCATTGAACACAAAAGTTAATAATCTCAGATCATCTCATCGTAAAACTTGTTTTTTTTTGTCATCCATTTATCGTGCATTTTGATGATCGCCGAGTTTACTCAGCCTACTCTTGGCTCTCATGTACTCTCAGGAATTTCAGTCCGGTTATTGAATCAACCAAAGAATTCCCGAGCCATACTAAATCTCCTGGTGGACTGTTTCACTATTCGAATACTCGCCTGTAACGACCGGGACAGTTGTCAGTTGTGATTTTATGCTACTTGTGGATTTATGAGCCCTTGAGTGGAGATTTGACGTTTAATCTATGGTACTCATCCTGGATTGAGGCTGCCGTGCTCACCACATTGGAATCAATCCTTTCGGATTAGCCGGAGTGGACATCGGATTCAAGCGTGGAGCTCCAATATTGGACTGAACTGTATTTGTAAACAGATTTTAGCCGGTCGGCATATTTGTCGGCATTGCACATTGGTTTGGAATATCCTTGCATGTTATATCCTTTTATTAAAGTTGATATTTGATTATTAATGTATTACTTGGCCAAACTAAATTGTTGATGAAAATAAAACAAGTTATAAATCTTCACAGAATATCATTTATCCTTGTGTCCTACTTTAGCTGGTTACAATACCCTCAAGCGTCCAAGCTGTATAGACTTGCGTCCACCGGCTTCAGGAAGGCTCGCTGAGTGTTTTCCTGATGGACTAACTTCCCGTCAAGGTAGATGTTTCTGAAGACTTTCTCCTCCACAGTCGCCATCTTCGTTCGCTTGGCAGGTGGTTCTTCGGTGGCTTTACCATTGGTGCCTTCTTGTTCATCACTCGCCACAGTAACTGGACTCAACGGTGCATAGAGTCTGGAGTGAACAAGTCGCGGCTGGGGCTCACCGGCTTCTTTATGAGGTCCAGCATCGACAGCGCCTTTCCAGTCAACTGGTGCCTCAGCCAATGGGATTTCTACAACCCCTCAAGCTGATACTTCCACGGTTGTGAGGTTTTGCCGGTATAAGGCTTAAGTCTATCTTCATGGACCACGAAAGCCTTACTTCCCCGCTTCAGGTGAATTCTGTAAGTTACATCAGATAGTCCCTTGACCACCAAATAAGGTTCTTCCCAGCGAAGCTGCAACTTCGGAGACCTCCCCTTCTTCTTCAATTTGTTGAAGAGCCAGGCGAACTGGCCTCCTTTCAACCCTTCACCATGCACTTTGTGGTCGTAATGCCGCTTTTGTTGTTTCGCACTCGGCCTGAGGCACTCCCTGGCCCTGCCATGGGCCTCCTGCAGATTGCGCCTCAACCTCTCTGCGAAATCTGTTTGAACTTTGTCCTCGACTGCAGGACATTCTATTATTGTGGAGTGTCGTGGCCGGGCGGTCTGGCTTGCCGGGCTTGGGTTCTGGTGTTGGCAGCGGAATGTGGGTTCGGGTCCCGGCCGTGACACTTGTGTCCTTGAGCAAGACACTTAACCATAATTGCTTATAGGGGCAGAGGCAGTTTAACAACTGCCTTGTTCTGGACTAGTTACCCCTCCCAGTCATATTCGCACCGTGAACAGGCTGGTTATTAATTTGTCTTGTTTCGGTGCGAGCAGCGGCGTAGCCAGGACTTTTTCAGTGGGGGGGGCACAGGGGGGGGGGGGCCTTGCTTTTCAGTGGGGGGGCCTAGGGGGTATGGTTTTTTTCCCTTTTCTTTATCTTTTCTGTTTTTTGGGGCACTATGAGGATTTTTCGTGGGGGGGGGCACCTGGGGGGGCACTGGAAATTTGTGGGGGGGGCACGTGCCCCCCCCCCCCCGGCCCCCCAGTGGCTACGCCGCTGGGTGCGAGGGGCTGGTTTCTTCAGTGTGGAGTCGTTGTAACAACTCAATGACTTAGTAGCTTCCACCTTGGAGTGGTCATTGGCCTTGTGTGGGGCGAATTTGCGTTAAAAAAAATATTTAAAAATAAAAAACATATCCACCGGCAACCTCAACTCTCTCCCCAACATCATCATGTTCGGGGACTCGCCGGTCGACACTTGTGGAGTGCACCTGAGTGTATGCAAAGGATGCATAAGATAAACACTCATCATGGCCACAATGTTCACCAACGTTTTGTTGAAACGTTCCACCATCCCATCGGACTTCGGGTTGTATGCCGTTGTCCGAGTCTTCGAAATGCCCAGGACACGACACATCTCAGCAAAAACTGCTGACTCAAAGTTTGTCCCTTGGTCGGAATGCAATTCCAATGGAACCCCAAATCGACACACAAACTCACTGACAAACTTGTTAGCCACCGTCTCAGCCCTGGCATCAGGAAGAGGGTATGCCTCCATCCATTTGGAACAGTAGTCACACACTACCATGACCCGCACGTTGCCATTGTCAGTTCGTGGCAGTGGCCACAGCAAGTCCAAACCCACTGTCTCCATTGGCTCGCCAACTATGTACTGTTGCGAGGGAGAGGCTCTCTTCTTAGCAGATGACTTCCTCCTCCCACACATTTCACAACGCCTGAGAAACGACCTCACGTCGGCGGTCATGCCTCGCCAGTAATACCTCAGTTTTACTTTGGCTAGTAGCCCGACCACCATGCAGTTCCTTGAGAACCACCTCCCTGAACTTTTCTGGCGTCCTCCCGTCGTCAGACTCCCACTGTCTACATAGGACATTTTCTCGCACTTCAAGCTGATCCCACAGAGACCACAGTGTTTTGTGCACTGTAGATGTGTCAGATAAGGTTTCCCAAACGGGCCGACTGCTCGACTCCTTCTTTGCTCTGGTATTCCAACTCATATTTGGATCACTCAGTTGTGCTTCTCTGACCGCCTCCATAGGCATACTTGGCTGAGCAAGAATGCCCCTCACCAATGCCTTAGGTACCTCAGAGTCGGCTGCAACGTTTCCCCCAACTTCAACAAACTCAGACCGCCCAGACACCTCAGTATCCTCACATACCTCTAAGGTGTTCCTTCCACCTCGCCAATGTCTGTGCTCCTACCACACTGTTTACATGCCTTTCGGGACAAACTGTCAGCATTACCATGCTTCCGGCCAGGCCTGTGTTGAATAGTCAAATCATACACTGAGACAGCCTCGAGCCACCTCGCCAGCTGGCCCTCGGGGTTCTTAAAATTGAGTAACCACCTAAGAGCAGCATTTCATTTCATTTCATTTCATTTCATTTATCATTTCTGGTAATGAAACCAAGGGATGCCTCAGAAAAGCGCACTTAAGCACTGTAAGCTCGAAAGCCTGAGGAAACCTGTAAACAAGGGCGCTTGCAATGTGAACCAGAAACACCGGGGTAAACCCCTTACACTTCCACGATAAGTGTTCTGGGTTCTTTTACGTGCATTACTTAATCTAGTACACGGGACCTACGGCTTAACGTCCCATCCGAAGGACGAAGCAATTATGGTTAAGTATCTTGCTCAAGGACACAAGTGTCACGACCGGGGCTCGAACCCACACCCTGCTGCTGGCAACACCAGAACTTGAGTTCGGTGCGCTAGACCGCTCGGCCACGACACTCCATGATCAGTCCGAACAGTTACCTTGCGACCATACAAGTACTGCCTAAACTTCTTGAGGTACACCACAACTGCCAACAACTCTCGCCGAGTTACACAGTAGTTTCTCTCAGCCCTGCTGAGTTTCCGGGTAGCATAAATGAGGAATTTCTCTTCCCCGTCATGGATCTGGGACAGAACTGCCCCTATCCCATCACCGCGAGCGTCAGTATCCATAATAAAACCACTGTTTGGCTGGGGATATGCTAGAACCGGAGCTGTCTGCAATCGCTGCTTCAGCTCTTCAAATGCCTGCTGACAAGCATCAGTCCACTCGAACTCTCTCGACTTCTCAGTCAAGGCATGCAGCGGAGATGCTACTTCTGCGAATCCCCGGATAAACCTTCGATAGTAGGACGCGAGGCCAAAATAACTTCGAACTTCCTTGACACACTTAGGGGTGGGCCAATCTGCCACAGCCCGGACCTTTTCAGAATCAGTCGATACCCCCTTCGGACGAGACAACATGCCCCAGGTAACCCACCGAAAAAAGGTGGCACTTACTAGGCTTTAACTTCAGCCTAGCCTGTCTTAATCTTGAGAGAACTACTCGCAGTCGCTCTATCTCCCCAGTCATCGTTCTGCCAAACACAATGACATCATCTAGATAAATCAGCAAGATGTCCCATTGTAGGCCAGCCATTACTTTCTCCATCAATCGCTAGAAGGTAGCGGGGGCATTGCAGAGGCCGAACGGCATGCACTTCCACCTGTATAAACCATTCTGAACAACAAAGGTCGACTTTTGGCTGGCATCCTCATCCAGGGCCCCTGCCAATATCCAGATGCCAAGTCAAGTGTTGAAAACCATTTCGCACTGCCCAAAGCATCAAGCGTCTCATCAATTCGAGGGACGGGGTAGGCATCCTTGATGGTCACTGCATTCAAACCACGGAAATCAACACAAAACCGCCTTGTCCCATCTTTCTTCTTGACCAGCACAACATTCGCAGCCAATGGGCTGCCTGAAGGTTCAATAACTCCTCGTTTCTAGAGTTCTTCGACCTGTCGCATGATCCATTCCTGGTTAACCAAGAGGTGGCGTCTGGTCTCTCTTTGATAGGCCTCGCATCACCAGTGTTTATGTGGTGTTTGACCACCTCAGTTCGCCCTATGTCGCCTTCACCAGTGGAGAAGATATCCTGAAACTCGGCCAGACAACTCTTCACCTCGGCATGAGACCTCACATCAAGGTTGGCTAGACACCGGTCATACAAATCATGCAAATGCACTGGGAGGTTTACCTCTACCTCTGCTGCACTTTCACTGCCCGACACAACCACTGAGTCAACCTCCACTGTTGAGATAGTGCCCACAGTTGTTCACTTACGAACAACTCGTTTTCCAAGACTAGGATTGAGAATTCGCAATAGAAGAACCTCAGCTTGAGGTTTTACCAGGGACCTGGCCAACACCAAACCTCGTTGAGCCAACTCTCCCCATCTTCTACAGTTTCAATCATTGCCGGCCGTACCATTGCCTTACAAGAACTTACAGTGGCACCTGGCACTACAGCCTCACAACCGGATGGAATTTCGGTGGTCTCTGCCACCAACATTCCAAATGAACGGTTCTCCTGCAGAATTGGTGCACTTTATTCGTTCCCCATTCAACCTCAACTCTAGGCTTCGGAAATCTAAGTTTCCACAAGTAGGTAACAAGAAATCCAAGAAATCTAAGTTTCCACAAGTAGGTAACAAGAAATCCATGCCCAGTATGCCACCGCATTTCATGTCTACAAAGATTGCCCTGACCGGGTATGTTGTTTTACCGACCTGCACATCAACCCAGGCAACGCCCATCACAGACAATCAATCAAACTGTTGAATGTTGGTCAGATCCGTTTCCAACACGGGTCTCCGTTCTTTGGCAATTTCATGAAAGACTGAACAACTAATCAACGTGTCGGACGCTGTTATAATCTCATCTATAACCCATTTAAGGTGGTCCGACGAATGTTACTTTAAAGGTGATTCCTGCTTCTTGCCTTTGTGTGAATCACCCGAGGCTGTATTTTAACCCCTCGCGTTTTTTGTTACAATGTTTCTAAACCAACTCGTGGAAGAAGGGTTCAACTGTGTTCCCACGAGGTTGTCTGCTGACTACGACATTTTTTCGTGTCCGGAACTACCCCAAGGACATTAAGCATTTTTGCAAGCAAAGTAGTTCCTTTGTTCTAATGATTGGGATTTTTGACCACGCCGGCCAACGTGGCATAAACTCCTCTCCAGATTGCTCAATCTCTAGTGTCCACGCTTTCTTCAAGTGTGTTGTCCACTAATCTTTTGCTGATTGGTCCAAATCCCTCTGAAGGCGAAATTTCGTCATTGTTTTAAAATTTAGACCAATCAAATTGTCAAATCCTGCCTGTCCGAGTGCGTGACCAGCATGGTTTTATCCCTTGTCCCGCTCCTGTCTCCTCAGAAGCGAACAAGACCTAGTTGTGAGAAGAACCTATTCTCGAAAGTGCCCAATTTCGCACTTTGCGTAGTTTTCCGTAGGAACGCGTTGACTTTCCCTAAAGTACGTTCCTAACATATTCTTCTTACGTCCTTTACCGCGTGCTCTGTTGATACAGGTAAGCTACTTTATTTTACTTTCTATGTATAAATATATTCTGTGTAAAAATTTTCAATGATTGTGATTTGATTATTCAACAAACTGGTTGCAGACAAACTCAAGATGGATGGAACGGTCCAATATGAGTTTCAGACCAGTCGCCGGTATATTTGTAGAACATTGCCTTAATGTATATTGAATTGTATAAAGTGATATTTCATTAATTGTGTAACCTTTAATACTCATTGCGCTTGCGGAAAAAGATTCATGAGTCCCATTAGATTTAACTGACCGCTAGATTTCCATGCCAACCCTTTAGCAAGATAGGCATACTGTTCAGTTTGGTGTATTTAATTTGTTACTAATTTCCACATCCAAGCCTATTTTACTGTTTAGATGTGTTTATTATTCAATGATCCAGTTTTCTTAATTTGTTAAGGTTGGTTGAATCACTCTTCTAATGTAATCCAAATTCTCCGCAAGTTGATTATCCAAACTACTGTTTTACCGATTAACAGTTGTGGTGCTATATTGCTGTAAACACTTGCGCATAATTTATGGATGGTCCTGGCTAGACTGTTGTCCATGTCCTTGTAAATAAGACAGTTATACACATTCCTTTCAATTAAATAGACTATACGACTGTATGCTGTTGAGCGTATAAACAACTGTGACCTTTTCCCTCTGTTGACCACAGAAGTGTTAGACACACACACGTAACGATTATCATGTTCGAATCTATGATTGAACCATTTCCTTGATTTTTCTCATTCATGATTCATTATTGAAAAGCAAGTGATTACTCTCGATTATTTTCTAGAAAGAACATTTCTAAGTTGTCAAATTCATTGACGAAGCGCATACTGTATTTTCAATCTATTAGGTTTCTTTTACAATTTTTGGGGTTTATTTATTTAGTTCTAGTTAGTTGTATTGTGAAAAATTATTAACCATTACGCAGAAGCGAACAAGACCTAGTTGTGAGAAGAACCTATTCTCGAAAGTGCCCGATTTCGCACTTTGCGTAATTTTCCGTAGGAACGCGTTGACTTTCCCTAAAGTACGTTCCTAACATATTCTTCTTACGTCCTCTACCACGTGCTCTGTTGATACAAACACTAGTCCACCAGGTCTCGCTTGGTGGAGTTGACCCGGTTCATCTCCCCACACTGCCCCGCTTCTCAACCCCCTTTTTCGTCGCCTCTTCTGGAGATCGACAGGACGTCGCACTCGGAGCCCACCTGAGTCGTCTTTCAAGATTGCGTTCTTCCAAGACCCAGTTGAAGCACGAAAACCAGCTAAGACCAATTATTATATCCATATGTTGAACATTTTATTCATTGTTGATTATATTCTCCAGTGGTTCATTCTTGTTATTTCTACTTTGATGTTGATTATGTTTCACGGTTGGTGAAGTAAATCCATTATTCAACTTAATTCTACAGATCCATTGTCGCTTTACACTGTAGAGAGACCACTGTAGGATTTAATAAGTTTTCGTATATTTGCCAATTGTTCATTGAATTTTCCTAGTTTGAATTGTTGACAACTCAGTGGTTTAATTGCATCTTTTCTCTTATATTTCATATTTAATTGTACTTCTAACTGAAGTTACCCAGACTTGATTTGTGAGTTATCATTTGTTGTCTTTTATGATCAAGGTCATTGGTAGATCGCCAAACGTGAGTTGATATGTTACACCACTGAAGTGTTGAAATTGCCTTTGTTCTCATCCATTTACATTGCCTCAACTTAAACCTTTTATGAGTCATTACTGATACTGTTTTGTTGATTTGATATGACAATATAATAACAATAAATATTTTGATATGCCAGTAAAAAGGATCAAACTAAATTCACTGTCCACCGTGTTTCTTTAAAGAGCAAAGTTCCGTTTTTTAACAATCGAACCGTTCGCAGGCTCTTAGTAAAACAGAGGTTCAACCTGTAACCGGGTCAACTCCACCAAGCGAGAACTGGTGGACTAGTGTCTGTATCAACAGACCACGTGGTAGAGGAGGTAAGAAGAATATGTTAGGAACGTACTTTAGGGAAAGTCAACGCGTTCCTACGGAAAACTACGCAAAGTGCGAAATTGGGCACTTTCGAGAATAGGTTCTTCTCACAACTAAGTCTTGTTCGCTTCTGAGGAGACAGGAGCGGGACAAGGGATAAAACCATGCTGGTCACGCACTCGGACAGGCAGGATTTGACAATTTGATTGGTCTAAATTTTAAAACAATGACGAAATTTCGCCTTCAGAGGGGTTTGGACCAATCAGCAAAAGATTAGTGGACAACACACTTGAAGAAAGCGTGGACACTAGAGATTGAGCAATCTGGAGAGGAGTTTATGCCACGTTGGCCGGCGTGGTCAAAAATCCCAATCATTAGAACAAAGGAACTACTTTGCTTGCAAAAATGCGTAATGTCCTTGGGGTAGTTCCAGACACGAACAAATGTCGTAGTCAGCAGACAACCTCGTGGGAACACAGTTGAACCCTTCTTCGACGAGTTGGTTTAGAAACATTGTAACAAAAAACGCGAGGGCTAAAATACAGCCTCGGGTGATTCACACAAAGGCATGAAGCAGAAATCACCTTTAAAGTAACATTCGTCGGACCACCTTAAATGGGTTATAATTGAGATTATAAAAGGGTCCGACAAACGTGTCGGTCGATCCAGAATCAACCAAGAACTGGCATTTTGTACCCCTTGCGACTCCATCAACAAACAAACCAAAACCTACGCTGAAGAACAGAGATTGCCCGAGTGACTACGGACTCCCCATCCTCTGCTCATCGCCTCTTTTTTGATCCATCTGCCTTTTCGTCTCGTCCACGCTTGGACCCTTGGAAATGTCCAGCCTGCCCGCGGGCCCACCGGTCGGCTGGCTGGCGTTTCCCTGCTTCCAACTTGTCTTCTGTCGTGGTTTGGTACATTCTCGTGCAAAATGTCCAACCTCACCACAGTTGAAGCACCTCAAGCCAACAGGTTCCTTCATCTCAAGCTTTGGTGATTGTTTCTGGGGAAACCTGGCTTGAGTGTTCTGCCTTGGACTTTGCTTGGTCAACTTCGTTAACAAATCGACCACCATAATTATCCATTCTTTTGACCTGCTGACCAGCGTGTTCCTCCAATTTCTGGAGGCGCTGTTCCGTACCAGAGTCAAATGCCCTAGCAAACTTCCCGGGCTTTCTTTCAGCTCTCCTCTCATTCTCAACCTTTTCAACATTTTCCGTTTCAAGGGCAGCTTGTATCGCATCATCCAGTGTCTTTGGGCGAACACGATAGATGCCCTCCCTGACAATCTAACTATTGACTGCATCAACAAAGTGGTTTTTCCCAAGGCGCTCTCATGCCTCTTCGGGAATTTCCGGAAAGGCCTTCACGGTCAACACCCGGATTACCTGCCCTAACTCGACCTGTAGAGTTTCCTTCGGCCCTTTCCGACAGCATTTCAACTTTACCAAATAATTATCGGCCTGTTGACCAGGACCGAATCTCTTCTCCAATCCCTTGACCAGTTCACCATACGTGAACTTCTTCTTGGTCCCATCACCAAGAATTCTGTGTGCATCACCCTGGAGACTAGCAGCTAAGAATTCGGCCGCTTGCTCCTCACTCCACTGATTGACCTTCTTACATGCCTCAAAGTGTTGGTAATAATCGTTCCAGATAATTTTACCATTATAACGGTCAGGGGTGATAGTAGGGCGGCGAGGCCCCTCCTTGAGGTTTGTCAGGAACCTCATCCCCTGTCAACCTTGACTCTTTCTTCAATAGCCATGGACCCACTGTTGGAGAGTCCACCTCAGCTGCTACCTCACTGCAATTATGCACAGTAGGACAGGTGGCAAACTCAGTAAATCACTGTGTAACCTTCTGGCATTAGCAGTGCTAACCTCATTATCTAGAAAAGGATTCGTACTAGGAGACACTGGCGCTGACACTGGGATCGACCTCTGTTGAGGTGTACTTCCCACATGCCTCGTCTCCCTCTGAACCAGTTCAGGCGACACACCAAAACTTGACAACGGTTGTGCTCTACCTGAGGCATACCCGGAGGTATCCTCTGGCAAATTAAAATACACCTCAGAGTCAACCTTACGCTGAGGTATGTCCCTCCTCTTAGGGTAATCCTCATCAGCACTTTTCGGCCGACTCTTAATTCTAACAGCCTCTAATTCTGCTGAAAGACGTTCTTTTTCCCACTTCAACCACAACATTCTGGAGCGACCCAGCTCATCCCAGAAAGAAATTTGGTTACCCTCAGCCCTTGAGGTGACACGACTTTCCTTACTTCTACCCATACTGAGGTCTCTTCTTCGCTAGGACCCTCAGAGCAAACAAGATTCTGTAAACTTGGCCACTGGCCACTTGGTGATAGTGGTGTTTCGCAAGTAAGATCAGGCTGTGGAACCCTCGGTCCCAAGCCTTCCGAAATTACTACAAAGTACATTCTATCTACCACTCTGCGAATTCCCAATAGAATTGAAATTTGCTCCCTCGCAAGGAGTGCAACTTCGATCAATTCCCCAACAGAATCCACACAGCAATTAAAGCTACGGCCAACAATAAAACAAGGAATGCAATAATTACCCAGGTCAGCATACCACAGCGTGACCTTATTAAATTACACGTATAAGTGAACCTCAATGAGGTGCACCAGCAACCCTCAGGGTTAAAACAAATTCTTTATCGCTGGAGCCAACCTCAGAGCAATGCACTGAGCACAAAACTAATAAACCTCCATGAGGTTTACCACAGAATCTTAACTTTAAAATACTGCTTTAATTACAAGGTAAAATTACTCTAAACGATCAAAGGAAAATCAAACCTAAGCATCCCACTTCTGACACCAATTGTGGCGTTATTTTTGACGCCAGGGAAAACCCAAGGGACTGATCTTATTGAACCAGGGACACTGACCAGCACCTATTATCCAACAAAAATATTTATTAACCTTGCGCCCGGATGAGCGGCTACCCGAACACAAGGGGGATATTTAACGAATGGCAGACTAAGCCAAGGGGCAGTTCGTTTTGGTGGAAATGTACTGCCGCCTAGGGAATGATTATACCTCAATGGAATTAGAGCAATTACCAGTAACCTCAATAAACCTCACAATGATACAGTTTTACGAAAGACAGTAATTAAATGGTTTATTCTGATCAATAATCCTTGTATAAAGTCTTGTATTAAATTACACTGGCAAAGATAAGGCTAAACCTCACCTCGTTGCCTTCTTTAAAAACAATTCAATAACTTTATATACACAATCCTCACAATATACCTCAGTGAGAATAACCTCGTGGCTAACCTTACCACGTATCTTATAACCAGTATACCTCAACTAGGCTAGCTCACTGCCAGCTTGGCCCTGCAACAGGTATACCTCACAACAGGTTACAATATTAACACAATACAGATCAAGTGAAATGTCAGTAACAGATTATCTATGGGGTTTATTACACCTGAATGAGGATTACCATAACCCTCACAGGAACCCAGAGCGCTACAGCCAATGAACCTTACCGGGCCAGCATGCATAAAGGTGACAGGATCACAATCCAGCCGTCAATCCCACCAGAGGTGTACAATAAACAGCATGTAATCCTCAGAGGTGTACAACAAACAGCATGTAATCCTCAACCGTGAAAGTGGAAATCAACGTCGGTTTAAAAAAAAATTATTTGACCAAGATTTGCGAAATTGTTTACAATTTACAAAATGTAAACCAAGCTTTTATTAAATCAAACCATTTTCAATGGATGAAATTTATTATAACGGACAATACTCGCAATGTCGATAATTCGGTATTGCCGCTAGAGGTCGCAGAAAAGAATCTTAGTCCAAAAACAAGGGTCTCGACAGCAGCTTCGGAAGATACATGTAGGGTCATTGTTGTTCTTCATCACAATATATCTTAAAGCTTCGTGAAAACTGTAATAAGATACACAAAGAAAACAGTGCATGAGTAAACTTATCGAATACAAACATAACGACTAACTTGCAAAAAAAGGGCAAATTACTTGAATTATCTAAACTTAAAGGGGGACTGACGTGGATTTAAATCAAACAGTTAAATATGTGATCGTTTTATTCTTTTATATCAGTAAAAGATCAATAACATTTTTGTTTTGTGTTTTTATTGTTTTTGAGAGTGTTATTTTACCATTGTAAAAATGCCCCCACTTTTACTAGTTGTTCCCGCCCTGCACGGAGGAGCTGTTCGTGACGTCATGTCGGGAAGAGAAATTCGGCTCAAAACTCGGCTCAAAATGATCGCTGCACAAAACTATGTGAGCCGATGGACCTGACCACTTTACTCTTGTCAGTCGGGGATTTTTGGGTCACTTGGGAACAGATGAAGGCTAACACCGTCTTTGGTGGTGTTGTTGCATCCTGCAGAAACACATCTTCCCGGCATTTTGTTAGTTCCGGAAACAAAAATCACGGAAGAAATGAAATCGACGCTACGTGTGTGAAACGTTTGTATGTACATGTACATCATGTACACATCGGATCTTCCCGACCTTACGTCACATATCTTATGCAAATGAAGCTTCCACCAAATACTTCAAACATTGTTTTAAAATACTTGTACTCAGAAATCAATGATTAAATAGACACAGGTGGGTCTCAAAAGCAATATTTTATTACAAAACGCCTTAACTTAATTAAGGCGTAGTAAAGGATGTCAGTCCCCCTTTAAGTAATATCTAATAATAACACAATTAATTAGTTTCTATACCTCCTTGCACCCGTTGACTTTTCAGGGCTAGGTCGAACTAATTCAATCAAAATAGATCTTCATTTATTTATTTGCATGCACCAAGATGGCAGCCTCCATGAGTTCAAAACAATGTGCTTATAATGTGTGTGTTGTGTGTGTACTCCACTCAGTGGGTTCAGAGAGGTCGCTGTAGACAAATTATGGGCTAATCAATACTGCATTAACATGGCTCCCTAAATTAGCAATGCTATGCTAAACAGATATGAGTTATAAGTACCGGAGGAAATCGCAAGGCAGGATCAGAGATGAAGACTTTATCTACTGTACTACCTCTAAAACCTTAAAACTCTAAATAACACGTAAAGTGATTCAACTTGTTGAATAAATCACTGGGTATTAGAAGATATCAAAACACTAAAGGTATCTAGTCCAATCTGAATAGGCGGACAAACGCAAGGCACTAGATGATTTATTCTAATAACACTAGGGTTCCTCGTCGGGGACTTCCCTGGTCTCCGTGTCAGTGACAAGCAGGACCAATTTCTGAATTGGTCGTTCTAAGTACTTCCTGGAGGTGACCCTTATGCCACTAGCATCCAGGTGTGGGTCTCCAACGACAAGTTTGACTCTGCGCACCAGTTCGTCTTTACCTGGGAAGACTTCTTCGATGCGAGCCAGATGCCACTGGTTGCGTGGCATATTATCATCCTTGATAATCACAATGTCGCCGACACAAAACTCAGAAGGACGAACCCACTTTTGGCGCATCTGTAGAGTCTGGATATATTCCTTCCTCCAGCGAGTCCAGAACTCATTTGCTAGATGCTGTACTCTTCGCCACTGCTTTCTGGAGTACAAATCAGTCCGCTGAAAGATGCCTGGGGGAGGCAATATCACTTTGGACTTCATAGTTAGCAAATGATTAGGTGTGAGTGGCTCTGGAGATGATGGGTCGTTCAGATGGTCTACTGTAAGGGGTCGGCTATTAACCATGGCAGTAGCTTCACACATTAGTGTCCTGAGGGATTCATCACTGAGTTGGGAAGCAGACTGATCCGTCAAAGATGCGAGCACTCTCCGCACGGAACGAATCTGTCATTCCCAGACTCCACCTGCATGGCTGGCTGAAGGAGGATTCATCTTGAATTCTACCTGGTCGCAACCCTCCTTCAGGAGAAACCGGTTGATTTGGTTGAAATCGATTTCCGTCTGAGTTCCAATGAAGTTAGTGCCCCTGTCGGACCTCAGTTGCCGAATTGGACCGCGGATGGCGAGGAATCGTCGTAGGGCGTTGATGAAGGAGTCAGTGCTAAGCGAAGCTGTAGTTGCAATGTGTATAGCACGAGATGCCATGCACGTGAATAGAGCACCATATCTCTTGACCTCGCTTCGGCCTTCATTGATGTACCAGGGACCGAAAATATCAACGCCACAGTAAGTGAAGGGTGGTGCCGGTTGAAGTCTATCTTCAGGCAGGTCCGCCATCTTCTGCTCTTGGACTTTGCCATACAGCCTTCTGCATTTGACGCATCTAGATATCATGTAGGAGACTGCTGGGCTGCATCCAATTATCCAGAATCCAGAAGCTCTGATATGGTTTGTTGTCATACCACGACCTTGATGTGCTGCTTGGTGGTGACTGGACCGTATCACCATCTCGGTCACATGGTGCTTTATTGGCAGTATCACCGGGTGCTTGATGTTGTGAGAGAGCTGAGCTCTGCGTATACGTCCACCAACACGTAGAAGTCCATCGGCATCAATAAAGGGGTCCAGTCGATACAAGGAACTGGTCCTCCTTATGACTGCATTTCGCTGTCTGGCTACTTTTCTTCCAATATTACCGTCATGAACACCCAGATATTTCCTCGTTAAAGACGATCTCGATTTCGGCTTGACGAAGGTCTTCCACCATGACGGGCTCATAAGCTGGAATAGCATTCCTTCGTAGAATATCCATATGTGTCGCCTCACGGGGCTTCTTTATGGAGTAGTTCCTGAGGCGTGACATACGGCTGAGGCAAGCAGCTACTGCTCTCTTGGCGCGATGCCACTCAGAAAAGCGCTCCAGGTGATCGAGTTCGAAGCCATTTCCAGAGGCATGTACAGCGAAAGCTTGCACTTTCTTCACCTCTGGGTCATCTTGAGCGACTGTTGGCTTGGTGGCTTCAGTCACTAGGGTTGGAACATCATTCCATAGGAATTCAGGCCCCTTCAACCATCTAGATTTGTTTATAAGTTCCTCTGCAGTAGTGCCTTTTGACCATCATCTGCTGGGTTCACATCAGTAGCAATGTGTCTCCACTGTGATGGCTCAGTAAGGTCCCTTATCTGTTGTGCATCGTTGGCAATGTAGCCGAGGACTACCTTACTGTCAGTTCAAAATACCACAGTGTGATTGTCATATTCTAGTTCTTTCTTCAGCAGGGCGCTGACTCTGACTGACACAACTGCGGCGTTAAGTTCCAGGCGAGGAACTGTGACTGGCTTAAGTGGACAAACTCTGGCTTTGCCCATTATCAGGGAACAGTGGACTCTGTCATGATCATCTGTCAGGCGCAGGTATGAACATTGTGCGTAGCCCACGGTGCTAGCGTCTGAGAAGTGGTGGAATTCAACTGACTTCACCCTTCCAAAGCCGTCAGGTTTGAAGCATCGACGAACATTGAGGTTCTCAAGAAGATGCAAATTTGCCCTTCAGCGCTCCCATTGCACCTTTGTTGCATGTGGGAGAGGGTCATCCCAGCCAGCTTCTTCTTTACACAAACTCTGGAGGATCATCTTACCCACCAGTAGAGTGGGAGCAATGAAACCGAGAGGGTCGTAGACTGAACAAATAGTTGACAGCACTCCTCGTCTGGTCAGTGGTTGGTCTTTCATGATGATAAAAAATTGGAATGTGTCTGCTTCAATGCACCACTGCACCCCTAGCGCTCTCTCGATGGGAAGAGTGTCATGGCTCAAGTCAAGATTCGTGATCCCTTTGGCACGATCTTCTACAGCTTCACAAAATCTGTGGCAGCCGAACCAAATTCTGCTTCATAGTCGTTGGCTATTTTCTTCAAGCCGAAGTTTGCGCAGCCGGGGGAGGATACATCACCAAACAGATGGACGTTCATGCGGTATGAGGTAGGTTCTGTGTCGTAGTCTCCATTTTTCCACCACAGGAATTTAAGGTAGTCGCAATGTTTCTTCTCTACCTTAAACTGGAAGAACATCTGTTCAACATCACATATGATGGCAATGTGTTCTCGTCTAAATCTACACAGGACTCCAAATAGAGTATTGGTGAGATCTGGGCCTTGCAACAGGTGGTCATTCAAAGAATCACCATATAACCTTGCACTGCAGTCAAACACGACGCGTATCTTTTCCGGTTTCTTAGCATGATATATGCCGTGATGGGGTATATACCAAGTATGACGGCTGTTGGACTTCAGCTCGGAAACTGGGACTTTTCTATAATGCCACGCATAAAGGTGCAGTAGTCTTGATGAAATCGTTGGTTTCTCTTGAATCGATTCTTTAAGTGCTTCAGGCGATGTACAGCAAGCATCTCATTATTTTGAAGATCTGGTGGATCTTGCTTCTTATATGGAAGTGGCTTGACAAGGTGTCCATCGGGCTGTTGATGTATTCCATCTTCCATCATTTTTAGGAACTCAACGTCTTCTCGTGAAAGAGACCTGTCATGTGTGGCTCGTTGGGAGAAATCAAGTTCCATCATTTGGGTAACTTCGAAAGGATTGATAATCTCCTTGACACGGGTTCTGAAAGAGATCTGGACTCGTTCTTGGGAAACTATAGGTTTCTCCTTCCTCTCATGGGGTGTCGGTGCGGATGGTAACTCACAAGTCAGGACTGTATGACTCACACCGATTGCATCAGAAGCATCTGGATCGTCGGCTGTAATGTCGACCACTCCCACTATAGCCAAGGTCGGTCTTCTGGGCAAATGGTTCGTTGTCGGTGGGAGGTATGACATCGCGTGGTGTCAAGGCTCGAGAGCAGTTGTATCCTATCAGAAGACCTATTTCGCAGTCGCTAAGTGGCATCAACAAATCTGCTATTCTCTCTAAATGTGGCCACTTTCTCGCCATGTCTGGAGTAGGGATGTGAGATCGATTTGCGGGCATCACTCCACGCGAATACGCCACAGGAAGCGGAATCTCGAGCTGACTATCGTATCCTCTGACCATTAATCCATCTACCTTGTAGCTCGTCACTTTCTGGTCCTTTGCAAACATGGATGATAGTAGTAACTGAACCTCCGTTCCCTTCACCCCCAGGGCAAGGCGAGTGCTTTCGAGAACGAACGATGTATCTGATTGTGTATCCAACAAGGCGTACACTAGTCTCTCAACTTCAGGGGTGTCACGATGGGAGACCTTTAGAGTGCGTGTTCTTAAATGATAAAGGAGCCACTGTGGTGCACCTATTAGCGGTATGCTACTGCCAAATGGACACCACAGTGATGGAACGAAAAGCTAAAGATAATTATAAAGAATACTTATACGTCCTTATTAGTGTCTCTTCTGCGGGGCTGCTGTGAGCAAACTGCGAGAGCGAAAATTGTACAACCAGCCTTTATATAGACTGGCCCATGGGTCATGCATGGTCGCACCTGGCGATGCTTAATGGAAGAAATACCTTTATTATCACACACACAAAAGGAATTCAGGGCTACTACATCAGCCTCCCCCTAAATGCTGGAGGCCAACAAAATATAAATTTTTCCTTTTTTGAAGAATTTGTTTTTAATTTTTTTGTTTTTGTTTACTTGGGACATAATTTTTACAAAATATACATAATTATTCCTAGTACTCTATACAATTATATCTCTTGTACATATCGTTTCGGCCAGTGGACTCTTCTGCCGGAACGAGTTGTGCGAACGCTTGTTCTGTCTTCTGTTGAACTTGGAAGCGGTGGTGGTTGTTTTACTATGGTAGTTGGCTGGGCTACTGTTCTGGAATCGATGAAATCTTCATCCAAGTATGCCACTTTCAACCTGTCTATGCTCACTGAGTCTTTCTTGCCGTTGACATCCAGAATAAAATACTTGTCTCTTCGTTCGATGATTTTGAAAGGGCCCTTGTACGGTGGCTCTAAAGGTCTCCGTACCTTATCTACTCTAACCCATACATGGCTGCAGTTTTTTAAATCTTTAGGTAACTTAGCTTTTGATACCGATGGTCTCGTTATAGCTGGCTGCAGCTTCATCATTTGTTGCTTTAATTTATCAACAAAGTCGCTAGGATCATCTACTCTTTGATCTTTTGACGCAGCGATTAATTGGCCAGGCAAACAAAGAGTTGTACCAAATACCATTTCTGCAGAACTGCAGAGCAAATCAACTTTATGAGCAGTACGAATACCCAATAAGACTAACGGTATACTGTCTACCCAGTGGTTTGGGTTATCTAAGGCTTTGATTGCTGCTTTTAGTTGTCGGTGAAACCTTTCTACCAATCCATTGGCTATGGGATGGTATGCGGTGGTTCGAATGCGTTTAATACCCAGCAACTGTGAAAGGCGATTAAATAACTTGGATTCGAATTGTGAGCCTCTATCAGTTGTGATAAAAGCTGGAACACCAAATGTCGCAACCCATCTACTTATGAAAGCTTTAGCAACCGTTTCAGTTTCAATATTAGGTATTGGTATCGCTTCAGGCCAACGGGTGAATCTATCAATGACAGTAAGAATATATTTGCAATCTTCTGATGGCGGCAATGGCCCAACTATATCTATGTGAATGTGGCTAAAACATGAATCGGGTTTAGCAAAAGTAGCTAAAGGAGTTTTAATATGATGATGTATTTTAGCTTTTTGACATGCTAAACATGCTCTAGTCCACACTTTCACATCGCGATTGATGCGAAGCCATACAAATCTTTCCGTGATCAAACGTTGCGATGCACGAATTCCCGGATGTGACAAAGAATGCAATGCATTGAATACTGTTCTTCGAAATTTACTTGGCACATATGGTCTTGCTACATTAGTGGATACGTCACAAGTTATTGTATTGTCTGAAGTGTGCAAAGGTACCTCTCTGAACTTAAGGGAAGATGATTTTCGAAGTTCTTGTAACTCGTCATCGACTTTTTGTTCAGCAGCAATTTGGTCTAAATCAATAGCCTCAGAAGGTATGTATGTACTAAACGCATCAATAATGCCACGTGAAAGTGTGTCTGCGACTACATTTTCTGTACCCTTTATATATCGTAAGTCACTTGTGAATTGGGATATGTAGTCGAGATGTCGAATTTCACGTGGTGAGTACTTGTCAAGACTGCGGTTAATGCGTGAGTGAGTGGTTTGTGGTCGGTGTACACACAAAATGATTGACCTTCTAGCATATATCGAAAATGTCGTACGCTCAAATATACTGCCAACAATTCTTTACCAAAAGCACTGTATCTTGTTTCTGCGGGTTGCAATTTTTTTGAAAAGAACCCGAGAGGTTGCCAAGTAGAGTCAACAAATTGTTGCAAAACTGCACCTACAGCTACATTAGATGCGTCCGTAGTAAGGCTTAATGGAGCATTTGGAAGTGGATGAGCTAATAATGTAGCTTGAGCTAATACTTGTTTACTTTCATAAAAAACTGCAAGTTCAGTCTCTGTAAGTTCGATTGGCTTGTTTTGCTTTTGCTTTGTTTGCTTTAGGATATCTGTGAGTGGCTGTATAATATGAGCGCATGACGGGACAAATCGGCGATAGAAATTCACCAATCCTAGGTATCGTCGCAATTGGCGAAGTGAGTTTGGGGCGGGACAATTTACAATGGCTTTTATTTTCTCTGGAAGAGGTTTAATGCCATCGGCAGTGACAAAGTGACCTAGAAATTCGACATGATCGACCCCAAAAACACATTTGTTTACATTTATCACTACACCATATTCATCTAATCTCTCGAAAAGTTGTTTCAGGTGCGAATAATGTTCTTCAGTAGAATTACTGGCTACAAGTAAGTCATCAATGTATGCATATACAAATGGTAAATCACGTAACACTTGGTCAATAAACCGCTGAAACGTTTGTGCCGCATTTCGGAGACCGAAGGGCATTTTTAGAAATTCAAACAGACCAAATGGCGTTGTTATAGCCGTTTTGTGAACGTGGCTAGGCTCAACAGGAATTTGATGATAGGCTCTCGCTAGATCAATCTTGGAAAATACAGTTTTCCCGTTTAAAGGATGCAGTGAAGTCGTGAATGTGAGGAATTGGATAACGGTCAGGAATTGTTACCTTATTAAGTGCACGATAATCGCCACAGGGGCGCCAGTCTCCAGACTTTTTTGGGACCATGTGTAATGGCGCAGCCCAACTGCTTTGAGATGGCTGAATAATTCCTAATTGTAGCATATGATCAAATTCCTGTTTCGCAATTTTCAAACGCTCTGGTGCTAATCGTCGTGGTCGTGCATTGGTGGGTGGACCATTTGTACAAATATGATGTGTTACGTCATGTTTGACGGCGACATTGTTGTACTGCGGTTTCAAAATATTCGGATATTGACCAAGCAAGGCATGAAATTTGGATTCACTAGTATTGATACTAAAAGATGGACCTGGTGTTAGTGCAGAAGCATAAAAACCTTGAATGGACAGTGAGTTTGTAGAATCTACAAGTCTGCAATTTCTAATGTCAACTAGTAATGCAAAATGATGTAAAAAATCTGCACCGATAATTGGCTGATTGACGTCTGCTAGTCTAAAAATCCATCGAAATGTACGTCTTAGTCCCAAATTAAGTGTAAGTGATTTTCCCCATAAGTCATAATCGGTGTTTTATTGGCAGCTTGTAAAGTGCACTGAAAAGGACCGTTTTTGTCTTTGGCCGAAACTGGAAAAACGCTAACATCTGCCCCTGTATCGATTAGGAATTGTATGCCAGTTGACCTATCAGTAACACTAACACGACGGCTTGCTTGGTGTATGCCGCGCAATTGCGCCGTTGTTAATTGCTGGCATTTTCGTTTCCCTGTTTGACTGTGTAGGAACAAGGCAGGTTGCATTTTTGTGCTTTATCGCCATAACGCCAATGATACCAGCACTCTTCACCTTGGTGAGGGGAAGGCAATGGCGAACGCGCGCGACGTGCACTTTGCCTGCTGTCACGATTACGGTTATCGCGACTTCTGGATCTAGTTCTGGATCTGTCACGCAATTGACTTTTGCTCAGAAACAGATGTGCGTTTCACTAGTTCTTCTTTCAATATGTCATAGGGACTATCGCCAGGACATTCTAAAAGCAAGTCTCTCACTTCTAATGCAATTTCTGGCTGCAATGAGGAAACAACATATGCATATTTAGTTTGTTGCTGAGTGATATTGCGTGTTTGAAATTGTGCTTCGACCTGAGCAAACCAAACTCTCGGGTCGTTGGGCCAAAATGGCGGTAACTTTAAACTCACAGCAAAATGCATGCTACTAGCTTGCGAAGAATGAGGTTTCTCCTCACCAGTCGCCATTGTAAGCTATTCTATAGAATCAATCAGTGAACGCTTAGCTATAGTACCAATGGCAATAAGTTAACAGGAGTAGTATTAACAATGAGGTGCATTCAACTGTTGTTGTAAAGAAAGCGTATCCAATTCAAAAGAACGGAGAAGTTCACTGTACCACTTCTTTTTCAGATCGGATTTGGCATGCAAACCATCGTACAAATGTGAAAAATCGTTACGTAATGTGGTGTAATGACCAGACCTGTTTTTACGTTTACTTGATTTTCTAATGGCAGTATGCCACGAAAGTGTGCGTGAACTAACACCTAATTGCAACTCACTGTTAAGTGCTCTTATACGTGCATTAGCCTGTTCCAAGAAAAAATCAAGTTGCTTTTGATTGTATGTTAGATCTGCTTCAGAAAAAATAGGTACAGATAAGCTCTTACTAGCCTGGAATTTTGCGAATGACGCTGGCGGTATAGTTACAAATGAAACAATGGCAATTGCCCTACAACCTAGAACCTGCTGCTTAAAATTGGTATACTTTGCAAACAGTCCGTCTAAACTGAGGTCTGATTTTTGTAAGACCTTGGCACGGGAATGTGTAGATTCGGTAAAAACCGTAAGATCATTAATACCAGCAGCTAACTTGACAATAATAAAATCAGAGTCACTGTAACTTCGTAATTTTGCCAAAGTTGGTAAAATAAGATCGTCAATTTTGGCTCCACGTATTATAACAAAATCCAAATTCAAATTACAAGACGGTGGACGTGGATAATGGTCAAACGAAAAAGCTCTAGAATCAATAACAAATAATTGACGAACTTTAGAAGACATAAATATTTACACAATCTATAGCTTTACGAATATAATAATTATGTACATTCACGTCGGGGTCACCAGTTTTTAGAGTGCGTGTTCTTAAATGATAAAGGAGCCACTGTACATGTGGTGCACCTATTAGCGGTATGCTACTGCCAAATGGACACCACAGTGATGGAACGAAAAGCTAAAGATAATTATAAAGAATACTTATATGTCCTTATTAGTGTCTCTTCTGCGGGGCTGCTGTGAGCAAACTGCGAAAGCGAAAATTGTACAACCAGCCTTTATATAGACTGGCCCATGGGTCATGCATGGTCGCACCTGGCGATGCTTAATGGAAGAAATACCTTTATGGGTGCACCCCACTAAATAGTGAGGAATTCATGCGCCGAGCTGTTTATCATAAAGTGTATGCCCTCAAATTTTTCTGAAAAACAAAGATTTGAGGCCCATTCATTTGATGGATTGTGTAAAAATGGCCCACTATCATAACCTGGGGGTCCTTGGCTTCCAACTGTGAGTATTTTGGACACACTAGGCCCTGAAAAAGTGGTCCTAATTTGATTTCAAGCGTAAGGCCTTTTTCCAAAATGGCTGCTTTTCAGTGTGGACGTTTTCACTACTGTAGAGGGTGGTTTTCATTGGGATGAGAATAACTCCCTGGAAACCTGGACTTTAGACAGTAAATAGAGAAGAAAATAAAAGGTTATACATGTATATCGATCAATATTTTTTCTTTTGGATTTAAAATCTGTGGGACTTCTAAATATTTTTTAATGATTTTTGAATATTTTGTATTTAGCACTGTTTACTATGGGAGTTTATTTAGTGGGGTGCACCCTTATTACCACACACACACACAAAAGGAATTCAGGGCTACTACAGACCCATACCGGGACTGCCATAGAGCTTTTACCGCCATCATTCATGCCACTGAGGAGAATGACTCGTGTGTTAGAGCTGACAGACTTGTGCTATGGCTGAGGATTTACAGCAGTCAAATTCATAGTAGGCCTATGTGTGCTTTTGATATCTCCATGCAATGATGTAGGGTGGTTCCTCGAGCAGATCCTGCTGGTGAGTCTTTTCCGACAACGTTTGGAAATGTGCCCCTGGTTCAGGCAACCAAAGCACAACCCTTTATTTCTTACCAATTCCTTCTGATCTTCCATTGGCATTGATTGGAAAGTTCTGCAGAAGTCTAGGTGGTGATCTTTACCACAGAGAATGCATTCCTTTGGAATTGGTGTTGATTTCTCTGGAGCATGATCACCGTTGTACGCAGCTTCCGTCATTCCCAAGGCAAATGAGCTTGCCCCTTGGGGCCTTGTCTTAAATGTGCTTCCATGCTTGTTGGTAGCGTCTTTTGTGTCAAAACCCCTGATTCCCTACACGGAAGTTAGATGGTCGCATGCTATATCAGCTTCTTCTTAGATGAATCGGGAAAACTGTTGAAATGAAGGGTATTTTCCTTCCTTCCGTTTGTGCTCTGACACCTTCCTTGCCCATCTCTTTATCAGCCAGTCTGGGAGTTTTGTCAGAATTTTTCTATGTTCTCGCTCATCGTTTAACACATCCAGGTGGCCGGTGTTCTCCATGGCTGAATGACACTGCCTCATGAAGTCGGCAAGGTTGCGCAGAGCTCTTCCGTCACGAGGCGGAAGCCTTGGCCATGACTTGTCCCGAAAGGCGTTCCCAATCACAAAGGGATCTCCATATCTTTTCTCCAATAGTCTCTTCGCATGCACAAAGGCATCATCTGTTGTCATGAAGAAGTATCATTCTACAGCCCGTTTCGCTGACCCACCAATAAATTTCTTCAAATAGTGGAGCTGTTCTGCAGTAGGAATTCCTCGTTGTTCGATGAGTGTTTCGAAGGCACCTTTCCAGTAAGGATATTTGAGAGGGTCCCCAACGAAGACTCCAGGTTCTGGTGGAGGAAGACGATTGATGTTGAATTGTTTCGCAAGGCACTCTGCGAAACTCGACATCTGCTGTAGTGGACCGTTCGTTGGTGTGTCTACCTTGGGAGTTGTTAGAGCCTCATTGAAATTATCTGGATCCTTACTAGATGGTGAGCTCGATGTGGGTGGAGTTGTGGAAATCACACCTTGGTTGACCGTAGTCCCCTGGGGTTCCGTAGTGATTGTATGTTGTACGTTTAGCGTAGTGTTCTCTGGACTGAAGTCACTAGCAAAGGGGTTAAGACTGGCAGTGGGGGTCGAGATAACTGGCTCCCTTGCGATTATAGGTGCATCACCGGGTTTGGGAATACTTGTTGCCAGTGTGGAGGTAACACAAACTCGGGGATCAGCCTTGTCATATGGAGCATCTGTGGGCAGGTTTCCAGACATTTGGGATTTCAAATACTCTTCAATGAATGTGTGTTTCTCTTCCTGGGATACCGTTCTCTGGCTACCCTCTTCGTCAAAGTAGTGGTCGTGTTGTGCCTGGTCCATTGCTTCCAGTGTTGCCTCTGCCACATGAAGCTCCTTCATCGCATGTACCTTTTCCAGCTCAGCCCGTTTATTTGCTTCGAGGTCGGCAAGCTTCAATTTAGCTCTAATGGCTGCCGCCTCTGTTGCGACTGAAGCCCTGGTAGGGATACTGGACCCTTTCGAACTACAAGATTTCCATGAGCGATGGCTTCTAGAGGACACCATAGAACCCGCCTCGCTCCGGTCCATTTCCAACTGGATAATTCGTTCGCAAGTTTTCTTGATGAGCTGATGGTTCTCTTCTTCAACAGCTTCGTATTTGTCATAAGAGACACGGTCATGACTACCTGTAGGCAACAGATTTTCAAGTTCGCAGTGTGCTTCTGATAGCTGGTTCATTGCACCCTCCAAATCCCTTCGTCCTCTCTTCAGTGATGCTATGTCCTCTGAATCCAAGCGCAAACCTTCTAGATAACTGGCACACTTGCGCCATGCTGAAAAGGACGCCCGAAGTTTACGCTGGTATTGCTGAATCTCTGTTTCAGCCATCATGTACATTAAATTGTAAGTTTGAAAGTATGCAGGTATAAGGTTGTAATAAATGAATTATGATTACGTGTAATTGAAACCACAACAGTTGATAATGAATAGTTACATATAAATACAGTTGTCATTACATCAAAATCACAAATATTGTATAGGCTAACTCACATGTAAAACATCAAAAGCAATATAAATATAAATCTCAAATCACTCAATTATCGTTTCGTGAGGAACAAGAAAGGTAACAAAGTCCACAGTAATGTTCAGTTCTGAATCAGTGTTCAATGTTCAATAAATCGTCTGGACAGAGAGATGGTTTCCATGGTTATATCCACAGTGTCGGCCGTCGTCCAGTGCTCAGTTACTGTAGCAGCGCAGATTCGTTGTGTCGTATAACACACAGGGGAGAGAGTGACATACATGTACGTAATACTTCCTGTCTCTGCTCGCAGTGTCATCAAAGGGCTGTGTTTCCAATTCCGACTGGTCTACTTGTCATCAGAAAGGGATGGTAAATGTTCCTGGCAGGTCCTATTTTCGCTCATGAAAGCACAGGCAAATATTCAAAACATGCACGATGTATTGAAGATATCGCAGGGAGGATCTGTCGGTTGAACTATGTATTAGTTCAGGTTGATTAAATGATTGTATAATCATTCATTATCGCAGCAGTTTTCACTATAACGGACAACACTCGCAATGTCGATAATTCAGTATTGCCGCTAGAGGTCGCAGAAAAGAATCTTAGTCAAAAAACAAGGGTTTCGACAGCAGCTTCGGATGATAAGATACATGTACGGTCATTGTCGTTCTTAATCACAATATATCTTAAAGCTTCATGAAAACTAATAAGATACACAAAGAAAACAGTGCATGAGTAAACTTATCGAATACAAACATAACGACTAACTTGCAAAAAAGGGCAAATTACTTGAATTATCTAAACTTAATTAATATCTAATAATAACACAATTAATTAGTGTCTATACCTCCTTGCATCCGTTGACTTTTCAGGGCTAGGTCGAACTAATTCAATCAAAATAGATCTTCATTTATTTATTTGCAGGCACCAAGATGGCAGCTTCCATGAGTTCAAAAGAATGTGCTTATAATGTGTGTGTACTCCACTCAGTGGGTTCAGAGAGGTCGCTGTAGACAAACTATGGGCGAATCAATACTGCATTAACATTTATTAAAACAGCACATTAAAGTTCTTTTCATAAAACATTGCACACAATACACGTTGTAAATGCTATACGAGGTGCCCGGAAGTCAAGATTCTCGCGAAAACTCGTACGTTCTCGAGGTCAACTTTCACAGTCTATTGGCAATTGAGTGATGTATAAATGCATACGTGATACCGTGATACTGCACAGCTGTTTTGTTTGTGTGTGTACGCTGTCAAAACTCCAATATATGTGTATACATATTTTCATCCTAAATTTCCTTGAAAATATACATCATACCTACAAGATGTGTCGTAGCAGGCTGTAGTAATACTCCTAGCGATTGTGTAAGCCTCCATAGGTTTCTTAAAGGCAGGCACTACGAAAAAGTTGGGCCACAAAAGTGCGCTTGACGAGGGCAAAATGATTCGGGCCGTCTCCAACCAGCGTGATATGTAGCGATAATTTTACCGGTGAATACTTCGAAACGAGCCATCATGGGGAATTTGGGATGTCAAATCAAATCAATCAATCAATCAATCTCACTTTATTATCCCTAACGGGAAATTCCTTTCGGCCTATACATCAAACAATTAATGAAGACATTAAAAATTACAATAAATATTGCACGTAAAAACACAATACTTCACTAAAATTGTATTGCATGTGGGCCTAATTAGATCCCGTGTTGGTCTCTGTAACGTATAATCCTAAAATTAAACGAGTTAATTAACGAAGTTTGATTGGGATTCTACGAATATATTATGACGTAGCGAAGGAGATCACATGAGATAGCGCTCACCGCCCAGCAAGATCATTCTTTAGCGCAAAGTCGAGTGTACCTGAAAAATAAATAGGGAGGGGAGAGTGTTGCCCAACCACATACGGGAGGGCATGTGATCTCCTTCGCTACGTCATAATATATTCGTAGAATCCCAATCAAACTTCGTTAATTAACTCGTTTAATTTTAGGATTCTACGTCATCATTATCACGTAACTCAGCGATCACATGATATTTTAGAGCCAGGTAAATGAGACTTTGAATGGTACAATCAGCCAAAAAATAGAGAAAGATGTTTCTCAGAAAAATAATAAAGTACTCTCCACAAGAGTTTATTCACAAGACTGTTAAGTCAACCTGCAGAAATACACAAGTAAAATAACTGGAATACTAAACCAAGTTATTCGGTATAGCCTGTATATTCTTTGATATACATTTAACTACCTTCCAGTTATAATCAACCTTGAATAGGTCAGGTTTTATTTTTTTAAATTGTTGTGGAAAATACGTTTTCATTAACAAGCGGCTTGTTGTAGTGCCGTGCAAAAGTACTGGCTCCAGACCATCCAGCTGTTGTGAGTATCGTCTGAATGGGAACTCCGCTATCCCTAGCTGACGATGTTGAAGCTGCCCGAACACTGAGCTTTAAAATGAGAAGTATCAATTCCTGCCTTACGTAAAACATCTTTAATCCATCTACTAATAGTATCCTTTGATACTGCATGCCTTGTGAGGTTTAGTGTAACTGATAAAGATTTTCTGTTCAGTACCTCTGAGTTCTTCTGTACGGGTCAAGTATTCTTTCATTATTGACACCACGCATAACTTTTGGTTTGAGGGGAAAGCAGGTAAAATTCAGGTAAATGAACTCCAGGCCGTGTTTGTTTGAGTAACGTCTGGATTGAAAATCGACACTCTGTGTCCGTTAAAGTTAAATTGTCTAGTGACAACAAAAACAAGGTCTGCACTCTCTGTGCAGTTAGCAAAGCAAATAAGGTTGTCAATTTTTGGGACAACTCCTTTAAAGATTGTGTGGAGAGGCCTCAAAGTGTCGGGAATTTCGAACCGCACTGCAGCAGTCATTGTGTCCTCCTGGCGGGAACGAACACAAAAACAGTATCGGACATACAAGTGACATACAAGTAGTGACATCTTCCAATGTAATGGATGCATCGCTGTTACATCTTGGGGAAGCTGAAGGTCGACCCGTGGCTGCTGGAATCAACAGTGGCTGTGCAATCAGCATGTTCATTACTGCGGGAAACCAGTGTTGCGTTGGCCAATTGGGGATTATTAGCATGCCTTCTGCATGATCTTGTTGCACCTTTTGAAGTACTCGGCCAATCAGGCTAAAAGGAGGGAAAGCATAAAAACGGAAATTATTCCATGGAATCATAAATGCATCAATTACATATGCCCCAGGATCTGGTTGCCATGAAACGTAAGTTTCTAATTGGTGATTCAATCTTGTCGCAAATAAGTCAATATCTGGCGTAAAATAAAGATCAACAATTTGCCGAAACAAAAGCGGCTTGATCATCCATTCTGTATCTACATTATTACGTCTTGATTCTATATCAGCTAACACATTAAGTTTGCCTGATATGTGCGATGCGGACAGCCAGATATCTCTTTGGATACACCATATCCAAATATGTCGAGCTAAATCATTGCATGCTCTTGAATGTATTCCACCCATATTGTTAATATAAGACACTGCTGTTGTATTGTCCATTTTTAACCGAACATGTGTATAGTTAAAATGTTTACATAATGACCTTAAAGCCATGTAACCAGCCATGAGTTCTAATACATTGATATGATTTTGTAATTCTTGAGGGTTCCAATGTCCCCCAAATGTCACTCCATTGCATTCTGCACCCCATCCTGTAAGGGATGCGTCTGATGATATCGTTATATTTGGCTGGGAATGAGTCAAACTTTTACGAGTTTGTTTGGATTCAATATTTTCAATCCACCAAGTCAGGTCGTTCTTTGCTTTTTGTGACAAACCCATTAAAGTATCATAGTCATTGTTATTGTTCCTAAGCGCATCAATTTTATCCCATTCAAGATGGCGGTAGTATAACTGGCCATATAACATGCCTGGAAAGCTTGACACCAATTTGCCAAGAACTTGAGTCACCTCTCGTATCGAGGGTGATTTCTTGAGTAGCAATGTTTTGCATGATGCCTCAAGATTGACCGACTTTCCTTCTGTTAATGAAATACACATGTTTTCTGAATCTAGCACAAAACCCAAAAACGTACAAGTTTTTGCTGGTTGAAAAACTGATTTAATCTCATGAATGATAAACCCCGTTTGGGTCATTAAATCAGATATTGCATGAACATTTCTGCAACATTCTTTGTACGTATCACCAAACAAAGTGAATCATCAATGTAACCTACCGATTGAAAACCATGAGCTCGAAGGGCAGAAAATATAGGTTTTAACAGTTTGGTAAAAACACGAGGAGCACATGCAAGACCATTTGGTAGGCAAGTGTATTGATACGCAGTATCATTCCATAAGAACCTCAAGTATTACTGATGTTCCTGCGTAATGGGCACAGTATAATATGCATCTCGTAAATCGATAGTTGCCATGTAACAATCTTTAATAATTAGATTAATAGCAGATTCCAAAGTTTCCATCTTAAAGTGGTGATATTTGACAAACTTATTCAGTCCTTTCAAATTAAGGATCATCCTGTATGAACCGTCCTTCTTTTGACGTACAAAAATATTCGAAATAAAATCTCCACATTCTCTTGAGGTTTTTTCTATCACTCCTTTAATAACGAGTTTTCCAATTTCTTTATCAATAATTTGTTGTTCATTTGCTTGATTGCATCATTATGCGAGGAATTTACTGGCGTCCCATGCCCTTTCTTCCTCGGCGTGTTACATAACTTCCCCTTTGATAATGGGTGTTTCGCCCGTTTTTTGATGTTGACCCCCGAGATGTATTGTAGCTCTGGGAGTGTTGACCTCTGTAGGCATTCCAATTAGTGTTTACACCCCTATTGAACCCATAATGGTTACCGGTACTGGATCTGCCAATCTTTATACCAACTTTGTACCTGCTTTGGTACATCTTCTCCAAATAGGTTTTTTGTGTGTAAAACACTTTGGGTGCATATCTGCCGATATTGGGCATTTAAGTCTGGCTTGATTAATTCTCGACGACGATTGTTTAGTTCCAAATTGGCATTTGCCATCAGAGTTATGGAATCTAAGGCCAGTTTTACCTCCTCTTTTGAGTTTTGTTTTGCTAGGAGTTTATCTGTTAATTGAAGAAGGGGCACAAATGCCGATATTAAAAGCCCTTGTACCTTCTGACATTTAATGTCACGAGATCTTGTGCCCGGTTTAAGCTGTGACCAGATTTCTGGATTAACAGTTGTTTTTGTGAGGTTTTCACAGTTTTGAGGCCGGCAATAGTTGTTTTGTTTTGCGGTCAGTTTTTCCTCAGACAATTTTGATTTCAAAATATCATCTGTTAAGGCCGCCAGTTTGTCATTTAATTTCGGACCTACTTTATCCTCAGCCTGGTATTCTTGCTGAATATCACCTAAACAGTCTTGGTCCTCGGCATTGTTAGTGGAGGCCATTAGGTCCTCAATTTGTGCATCAGAATTTTCATCTGCACTAATGGGGTCTGCCCGGTTTCGGTTATGTTTTTTCGTTTACCATCACTTGACCCTGCAGCCTGAGCTGTGAGGGCTCCTGTAATTTTTGCGAAGCCCTCTTGCATATTACTTATTAATGCAATACTTAATGATTGTAACATCAACTTCTGGGTGCGAATTGTCGCCCGCTTGGGATGGCACCGGAGCCTTGGCTCTGGATTTCCGTCTTTGCTTAGGTGCTGGTAATTTACCTTTAGGTTTACCTTTGCTGGATTTGCCTTTACCACCTTGTTTAACAGCGGGTGATGTTGGCTGTTCATCTAGAGATTCCTCCATAATTTCTCTATTCGCCTCCACTCTCATAGGAGACGAATGTGGGGAAAAGCCTGACAAGGCAGACAAATTATCTAACTCTAACAGAGATTCGGTCATAGTAGCGTGCACACACTGCACAGTGTAGACTTGAAGAGCGCTAGAACGATTACGTCTGATCCTCAGCTGGGTTGAAAGCACAATGATCTTGCTGGGCGGTGAGCGCTATCTCATGTGATCACTGAGTTACGTCATAATGATGACGTAGAATTAAACCTGACCTGCTGTCTCCTATTTGTTAAAAAGTTATTGATCCATAGTATAATATTGGAATTTACATTACCATCCAACAGTTTCTGAACCGTCAAATACGGCTGAATTGTGTTGAAGACACTCGCAAAGTCTACAAAAGGAACTTTAGCAAAAGCCCCCGCCTTCTCCAGGTGTTCACAAATGCCATTAATCAATGTAAGAATTGCGTCCTCTGTATTTCTTCGTGGTCGATACGCAAACTGATGATCATCCAGGGAATACTTAACTTCATTAGTTAACCTTTTCTGAACTATTCTTTCTAAACATTTCATGGGTACCGAGGTGAGAGCTACCGGACGAAGATCATTCATGACTTTAGGATGGGTGTTTTTTGGAATTGGAACAATCACTGACCTTTTCCATAATGCAGGAATTAACGCCCTATTTAATTATTCCTGAAATAATTACCGAAATGGTGATGCTAATTGCTCAGCACAGACCTTCAGTACCCTGCAACTAATTAAATCGGGCCCATGTGTCTTTCGTAGGTTTAATCTTTTGAATTACACCTGGACTTCACTTTCATTGACATTAATACTTTCAGCATGTGGAGATGCATGCAAAGCATTTACAACACGATCTTGTTGAACGCTAAAATCGTACCCATCAAACCTGCTGTAAAACTCATTCAAATCATTCAACGGCGCACCCAAGGGGGGGGCCTCGGGGGACTTTAGCCCCCCCCCCCTCCCCCCCCCCCAAGAGGGTCCCCGAAAAAAAAAGGCAGGGAAAAGGAGAGAGAGAGGGGGGGGGGGGAGAACAGTTGCAAATGTGTTTTTCCCCCCCGGCCCGGCGGCAAGGTGGATTTCTTTTCATCTTATGCCACTCGCATTTTGTTCTTTCTGCCAAAATTATTTAAATTTTATTATGATGCCTCATGAAATCTCACTATAATCGTTTAAACTTGCAACAATAACATTTATCATTTGCAAGTTGAAACCAACGTGACAATTCCCTGATGACTCGCTACCATATTGCACACACACTATTCCCGTGGCGCTGCATTTCCTGTGTGGCTCTACATGAAATCCACCTACATTTGTTCTCAAGCTTTTACTCTGTGAAATAAGCTTTGTAGGAAAAAATGCAAAATAAAGAATTTATTCAGTATGAAATTTCCTATCTTCCGAAATAAAAATTATTCTTCTAGCCTTTATAATAATCGAGATACATGTATGACCTTTTGATGGGTGAAGTCGACCAGCCAGTCATCATCGTAGGCCCTCAGGAAGACGCCATTCAGCGCGGCATGACCAGCCGCCGTGCCCGCATCTCGCCGATTTTCATCGGGGCCACCGTTCGATTCGTCCCCATCGCTGCCTTCATCAGCTGTGGTATGTACACGGACATCGTCATCGCTAATGGGACTTTCATCGTAGTCAGAATCACCCTGAAAAAGCTCTTCAAAGTCAGATTCTCCGGAGTCCGAGTCCTGGAAAAGTTCACGAAATGCAGCCTGGGTGTCCATTGTGTCCGTCTTTTGTTTTAGAGCACGTCTTTTTGATCGGAAATTACGAGAAATTTTGCGACAAACGATGGTTGTTTTACGATTGAATATCGTTGTACATGTATAAATGAAGCTGTATGGAGTTTATTGGGGGTCAGGGGTCATGCATTTCCCAGAATTCCTCAATGATATGTACACAGTAATGCTGGGTGACTGGAGTCGCCGTCAGCGTGCAGGGAATAAACACCTCGGGCGACTACAGTACAGTCGCCGATAGCGCGCAAAGGGCGTTCCACAGTGTAGAAGCAGTGAAAGTTCAGACGACTGCAATAAAGAAATTGAGTCTGCCGCAGCTGATGTTACAAGTCTCACAAATAAGTACGACATTGGAAACTACAGTAAAGCGCACGGGAGGAAATTGCTAGACGATGAAACAAAGTTGGCCCTCATCACAGACTGTTGGGTACCTGATTCCTCCTTCAACTTCCCACAGTGTGCAAATTCTAGGAGACGATTTCAACATGGCTGGCTAAAACGATACAACTGGTTGGCATACAGCAATGCAGAGAAGGGTGCTTTCTGCAAACCGTGCCTCATCTTTGCCCCTGAATCTGCCGGAGCACACGGCAATCAAAGATTACAAACCTTAGTAAGCACTCCCTTTAACAAATACAAAGAAGCAATTGAAGTCTTCAACAAGCACAGCAGTGCAAAGTATCATGCTGATGCTGTCAACTCATGTCAGATGTTTCTCAAGGTTGTGACCAACAAGGTACCAAGCATTGACAATCAACTTGACAACACAAGGCAACAACAGATGATAACCAATAGACAGCGTATCAGGCCTATGATTGAAACTGTGCTCTTTTTGGGAAGGCAGGAAACTTCATTTCGTGGTCACCGAGACAGCGGCAGTATCGCCAACACATCCACGGAAAATGATGGAAACTTCAGGTCAGCCCTTCGTTTCCGCATCAACGCTGGAGACAATAATCTGAAGGGGCACATAGAAACTGCAGGAGGACACGCCATGTACACAAGTTGGAACACACAAAATGAGATCATCAACACCGTTGGAGATATAATCTCTGAAAAGATAGTTGATGAAGTGAAGGATGCAAAATACTTCAGTGTATTGGTGGATGAGACAACAGACTGTTCCACAAAAGAACAAATGAGCCTGTCAGTGAGATATGTGCATGATGACAAAGTATGTGAGATGTTTTTGACTTTTGTAACAGTGAATGACCTCACAGGACACGGACTTGCGAAAAGCATACTCGACATACTACATGAGAAAACTCTGGATCCCATGAATATGCGTGGTCAAGGTTATGATGGGGCTTCGGCTATGAGCGGGCAATTTAATGGAGTCCAATCATGCATAAGAGAGAAGAACCCACTCGCAGTATACACACATTGTGCAAGTCATGTATTGAATCTGGTTGTCTCTCATGGAAGTAACTTACCTACAATACTAAACACGATCAGCACCATTCAGGAGATTGTTCGTTTTTTGGTTCTTCGGCCAAGAGACAAAGCCTCCTAAGTGACTACATCACCAAGACGGCCCCAGAGTCGCCACACAAACGTCTGAAAAAACTATGCACTACAAGATGGGTTGAGAGGCACGAGGCTATTAACGTGTTCTATGAGCTCTTTGTCCCTATAGAGGAGGCCCTTGAGTATGTGTCACATAATGGTGACAGATCATCATCGCAAAGAGCGTCCACATTGCTTACTGCTCTCAGATCTTCAGTATTTATCGTGGCCACAACCATACTAAACCGGCTCAGCGGAGTCCTCCTACCTTGTCCCGGAAATTGCAGTCACCTACATGTGACCTAGTTGGATGCGTTAGACTTGTGCGTGATGTGCAGCAGGTCATCAAGCAAATGAGGGAAAACAGTGAAGAAGAGTTTGGACGGTTGTTTAGTGACGCAACGAAGTTGGCTGATGAAGTAGACGGCATCATACGCAAACCACGGACAGCATCTCGTCAAACAGCCAGAGAAAATCATCCATCTCAATCAGCTGAAGAATACTTCAGGGTATCAATGTTTAACATCTACATTGATCAATTGCTAAGTGAACTCAGCACAAGGTTTTCAGTCCACTTTGAAAGATGCGCCAAACTACAGTACATATTACCTGCATACTGCAATGATATCAACTTCAATCAACTCCAGGACATTGTACAAATGTACGCACAAGACATCGAATCTGAAGGCACAGTGAGAGGCGAGTTTGATATGTGGTGTGCGCTGTGGAAAAATGCTGTCGGTAATGTACCATCTACACCTACAGAGACTCTGACTTCAGTGCCAGGATTGGCGGACCTGTACCCGAATATACACGCACTTATCACGATATTTGCAGTCATCCCTGCTACCTCAGCTACTGCAGAACGCACCTTCAGTACCCTTCGTCGCCTTAAATCCTACTTGAGGTCAACCATGAACAACCAGCGTCTGACAGGCCTTGCTCTGATGTCTATACACAGAGCAATAGATGTGGACATCGATGACGTCATCAATCGAATGGCACTAAAACGTCGTAGATTGGACTTTTCAATTTAATACTGCCTCACTATACAATTATTGCCATTGCCTCACTATAGATTTATTAAGTAAAGTGTACATCTGTCAAAAACAAATCCATGTCTCTACTGGGACAATTTTATAGGGTTAAACATTGCTCTCTATTATACTAACGGCAACGTGGTCAAGTGGACAAGATTGGACTTTTTAATTTAATATTGCCTCACTATATAATTATATTGCCATTGCCTCACTATAGATTTGTTAAGTAAAGTGTACATCTGCCAAAAATATATGTCTCTACTGGGACAATTTTATAGGGGTTAAACATTGCTCTCATTTATACTAACGGAACCGTGGTCAAGTGGTTAGACTGCCCGTCTTGCAATCACAAGGTTGTGAGTTCGGAATCCCAGGCTGACCGCTGATTTCACAATGCCTATATAAACTATTGTCGTCTAGTTACTGAATCACAATTGATTGATTTGTGCAGTTCGTAATTATAGACGATACACTAATGTTGGTGTGTGAGTTAGATTGGCTCTTGCCATTTTCTTGCCATTTATGCCTCTTCATATGGGAGGTTACCGAGTTCCTAATGGGAAGATCCATTCATACATTATACAACCCTAAATTACATACATTATTTACGTACATCCTAGTTGATTTGTGAGTGAGTTTTCTTTGAGCCCCCCCAAAGACAAAATCCTGGGTGCGCCGTTGAAATCATTTGCATACACGGTCTCATTTTGTACACACATATTTCTTCTTTGAGGTTTGTAGCCAGTGATAGTTTGTATGCCCTGTCATACGCTCCTTGAATCGCTGGTCCGAAAAAAGATTTCGATCTTATCCTTGTATGCCATCCTACAATCTCTAATTTTACGCATAATTTTGACCTGAACCTTTTTACGTTCTGCTCTGTCACCCAGACTCAAGAAAACTTCGATTTCAACGAAAATAAAGAAGATTGTGAATCCTTCAAACGACAAGCCAAAGCAATATATCGTTATAAAACGTGAGAACAGACAAGTAAACATGTATGTACTGTGTGCGCCGCCATGTTAGGTTTTTTGATATACGGCGTAATTCACAAATCATACATGAAAAAATAGTTTCTCAGTTTCTCCCGACGACGATCAGAGCATACTGATCGAAACGTCGAGTTGTACCTCCAGTTCTTTTCAGAACTAATTACTACTCAATTGAGATTCCACATGGTGTCACCGCAATTAGTCTTACTTATGAAAAAATACACAATAACGTTAGACTAAAATAACATAAATTTTTACAACTCTTAGAAGAATTCGATGATTAAAACTGTGACTAGATTTTTCGGTCGGCGGCAATGAATACCAATGGTGCTTTTTTGCGACCTTCACAATTTCATCTGACGACAATTCAGCCATTGCTATGTTATTTTCCAGCGAGGGCAATAATTTAGCGCAGACATGTGAATGAATGCATTCGCTGTTGTATAACGTATGTAGCTGCATGGCATCCCTGGAAGCAAGCCTTCTTCTTTACGTGACGTCACTATGTGTGACGTCACGTAAAGAAGAAGGCTTCAGGATGCAGTGCAAACGACCCCTTCGGAAAAGCTTCAAATTATAAGTAGCTCGCTAAAAATCAATGAGCTATTTTTTATCATTAAAAATACCATATTTTAGTATCTCCATGGCATTTATGTCTCTATTTCTGTGGTCCTTTAATTACCAAAAGTAATAAACTGAATGTCTTTGTCATCGTACTACATTTTGTGAAATTCTGTAAGAACATTTCTGAGATGTGAATATGTTCCCCTTTTAAAACAGGTAATCTGAAGCCTATATAAATGACACAATTATTCTTCCTCATGAACAGGAAAAAATAGCATTAATACTTTGGTTCAATTTCTGAGATGGGGCGCTCTGATGTGTGATGATGTCATAAAACATTTTTTGGAAAAGTCACTATAGTCACTTTATGAATGAAGAAAGCCCTACGTTTAAAAATAATGCTTAAGATGATTAGCCCTTTACTTATGTATGTATTTATTTATTTGTTGCTGTTTTTAGATATCAAAGACTAAAAATATAATCAAACATATCATGTAGTTATTACATAAATTAAAATGACAATTAGTGATGGGATGGTTAAACGAAAAAACAGTACTAACCATTTAGAAATTTGCTAACCGGTTAACCAAAGCCAATAATATTTAAAATTAAACACCCAACAATTTTGGAAAAAAATACTGACCATTTTGTTGTTCTATTGACTCTTTTTTGGGGTTATTAAAAAATCATTGTGGGAAGTTTATTGATGTTTTTGATTAAAAATTTATACACATTATTTCATTTGCAAAATTAAAATCAATTTGATAAAAAATTTAAAAGAAATAAAATAAACTACATAAGTTAAAGATGGACTACAACGAGAACTCTCACATTAAATTGACTATCGAACCTTGTTTATGTTGTGTTCAGGTAACAATTTATTGTTGTGGTCATGTTTTTCTCTTTATAATTTTGTTGCAATTTGACAGAAAAAATTAGACCCCGCTTCTTCGATTTTTGAAATTTCCCGCCCTGCACTGGTTCCCGACAAAGACCCATTGAAAATCCACTATGAAATCCACGATATAGTACCAGCGGACTTGTAAACCAGCGAAAAGGGATGACGTATACCCATGAACACCCGAGAGTAAACAGAAGACGCCATGTTACTTCCGTGTACATTATACATGCGTTTTCATGCGTCAGCAGAGGCATGCAGTTTTTATGAAGCTTTTTTTCGGTCTAGAAGATGTCGCTTGTCCGCTGTTGTTCCGCATTGCATGTATGGTAAATGCATACAGTACACAAGATCGACTGTTGTGCGTGGGGGTAACAAAGCGTCATGGGTGCTACGTCACACACGAAGTATGAATTATTCATGAGTTGAGGGCTTTTGGTGAAACTGGGCTTTTCTGGGTCGTAGAACGCCGATCAAATTGATTTGTTTTTGCATAAAGGAACAAGTTTTATTGAATAATAATAATATGTTAGTAATCATTACACATTTCTCGAACGAAAACAGCAACACAGCACTTATCATTATTCCGTTGTAGTCCATCTTTAAAAAGAAGATCTGGATCCCTTGCCTCAAAAGCAAAAGAAAATCATTTTGTAATAAATTAAAGGCAGTGCCTGAAAACCTTTTTCACCCGATTTCAAATTCAAGCCACATTTTTAACAAAGTTACATTTACAAAATAATATGCTTGGGTGTCTCAGAATAATTTTTACCAAAGGTGCAATGCTGAGTGTAATGCAATATTCATTTTTAAAAAGTCTGCAGTTTTGTTATCAATACATTAGTATAAATCTGATATTGAAATGTTCTTAGTTTCACCTCCTGGCTAATCTAAAATCTTCTAATGTGGAGTGTCGTGGCCGAGCGGTCTAGCTTACCGGACTCAAGTTCTGGTGTTAGCAGCAGAATGTGGGTTCGAATCCCGGCCGTGACACTTGCGTCCTTGAGCAAGACACTTAACCATAATTGCTTCTCTCCGCCCAGGGGTTAAATGGGTACCTGTGAGGGCAGAGTTGGTTGATTAGCCCTATATGCGCTGTAATGGCAGCAATTGAGCTGTATACTCCCCAGGGAGCTGAGATGGTTTCAGGAATGATTTATGAGCCTTATGAGCTTTATGAGCAGGGGTAATAATATAATGCGCCTTGAGCACCACTCAGTTGGTGGATACGTGCGCTATATAAGTCCACACATTATTATTATTATTATTAATCTGGTTTGTGCTCTGAGCATTGTATTAAAAGTACGACTGTTCTTTCCGAATAATGGACACATCAGGGTATTTCACTGCATTGGTAACTTCTAGTGCCTTGGGTTCCTCTGAAGGTTGGTTATCAACATTCACCATCATCTCATGTCGTACTTTGGGTGACTTTCGTTTCTTCTTACGGTGGACGATAATAAATAATTTCAATTTCAAATGTTTGTTTGCACATATTCTTTAAAATAAAAACACAGATCGATGTATTGCCAAAAATTGAATTATTATGAAACCATCAATAACACTCATTCTTGAACTTCTCGCATTACTTCTATGAGGCTTTGACCTTTTTGAGATTTTTAGATACTTTTGTATGCCTACTGGATAGTGGGCCTGGGGCCCAAAATGGTTAACATCTCCAAAATATCTGATGAAAAGTAAAGATGCGAATACAATAAACGGACTTAAGTGCAGTACCTAATATGTCACAGGTTTCTCTAAATATGTATTAATGAGAAAATTTGTCGATTCATTTAACAACAGGTAGGCCCTATGTGTACATGAAGTGCTTAATATTTAAAAGTCAACTAATTGTAATCTTAAAATTATAAGAAAATTACCTTCTGGATGTTCTGGAAAGTCATATATTTGTAGGCAGAACATCTGCTCTGACAGTCTGAGCCTTGTAACTGTAGTTTTACCATCTGAAAAATAGTCTGAGCAAAGCACAAATTTCATTGGCGCTTAACTATGATAAACAACACATACTCATGCAAAATGCGGGACATGTACTGTACAAATACCGCATTCAGTGAGACTATGATGGTGTAAATTTCCATGCACTTTCCCACAGAAAGACCTATACATGTATATGTCATATACCTTAACCTGTTGTAATTCTTCAAGTTTGTGATATTGAGAGAAGATGACGTGATGAAGGAACATTTTGTGACCCAATATCATGTAAAAAAAACCTTGTCAGCCTATATTAAACTCCGTATACAATGCACACGTACATGTACAATATATATTTATCACGTAAATATTAAAGGACCACAGAAATAGAGAGGTAAATGCCACGAAGATATGGTATTTTTAATGATAAAAAAAATAAACAGCTCATTGATTTTTAGCGAGCTACTTACAATTTGAAGTTTTTCCGAAGAGGATGTCGGCGCCGATTAACACGCCCCTAAAAGGGGACATTCGCACTGCATCCTGAACGTCTCTATGTGTGACGTCACGTTAAGAAGAAGGCTTCCGAGGACGCCAACGGTTGTTTCCCAGTGCATTTGTATTTGTGCGCATGCGTGAGTTTTTTTACACGAGCGATGGTAAAACTGCATAAACATACAGATTGGCCGTTCAACCAATAATGTCAAACTCTGTGACCTTGGAATATTGTTGTTTAATGTTTGAAGTAAGTTTAGACTCAATCACATTTTGAAGTAATTCTGAAATAAATTTATTTATAAATACGATTTCATAAAAAACAATTGGTGACACCAATACATGACAACAATTATGCTGTATTTTCAGCCATTTCAACATTTTTTAAAACAAGATGCAGAGTCACCTTGTTTAGTTAATCATGCAACTGTGTTATGTCTAAAATATGTACACGAATTTCGTACATTTTAAATGGCAATTTGCATAATTCATGTGTGACACACGAATAGGATCTTTTGTACTTGTAGCACAGTAATGAGTTTTAATGATGGTAAAAGATTGCGATGATGATAACATTCAGATAAAATTTGTTATTTGGTTGTTGGATATATAATTCCTGAACCCAAGATTATGCGTAAGCTGAGGGATGGCATGCTGATATTCTCTCCTAAATTCGATATAGCCTAGATCTCTTCATGGTAAGTGTAATAATACTATTAGTATAATAATGCGACATAGTTTTGTGACGGTACCGCCGGGGAACCTTCCAGACGGCCGCCGGGACTTTCCAGACTGCCGCCGGAGCATGGAACAATGGATCGCTAGCTATGAACTTTAGTTGAACTGATTCCGGAAGTTTCATAAATGGACGGAATTGGCGTCACTGTAAAATAGATCGCCTTGTTTCCACCTTGTGATAGGCAGTCGTGTGGTATATGGGCAGACTTGGAGTAAAGCTTGTTGTGACAAGACGTGTTATAAAAGTATTAATAAAGCAGTAGTTAATGTAACTGTTAAATGATCTGATTGCAACAGGCGTTTTGCAACAGGAAGTAAGGAAAACCCAGGAAATAAACCATGTTACAATGGTGGCAGCGGTGGGATTATTTCGTCAGAACTAAGCAATCATTTTAAAACTGGCGAGTTACATGACGACGACAGAGATCAAGGATGCCATTGATGAGATCTCGCAAGACATTGAGCGGTTACGTCTTTCAGCTCGTCATGGAAGGAAACAGCATGTAAGAGCCGGAGCAGACAAGTCTGCCGGTGCAAAAAAGTCTGCTGGTGCGGACAAAACCGCCGGTGCTGACACGTCCGCCGGTGCAAAAAAGTCTGCCGGTGCGGACAAGTCCGCCAGTGCGGCCAAAACCGCCGGTGCAGCCAAGTCCGCCAGTGCAGACAAGTCTGCCGGTGCGGCCAATTCTGCCGATGTGGATAAGTCCGCCAGTGTGGACGAGTCCGCCGGTGCGGACAAGTCCGCCAGTGCAGTTGAACTGAGCAGAGAGCGCATAGCATTTGCGCAGAGTAAATACAGTGATCTTGCCGAAGTAATATCTTGGATGAAGAATCGTACTGAACGACCAACATGGAGGGAATTAAGTGTCTTTCAGAAGCAAAGGGATCAAGTTCTGGTGGTGGTCCCGCTGGAAGCAGTTAAAACAAGGTGTCCTCTATCTGTGATGGAAACCAGAGAAACCCACAGAACAGGCGCGGCTTAGAGTCATAACACCACCGGACATACAGCCAACTGTTCTCAAGCTTTTTCACGACCAGAAGACTGCAGGTCATTACAAAGACATTCTCAAAGTTATGCCGCAGCAATTTCTACTGGCAGTCCATGAGGGAATATTCTCGGCGGTGGGTAAAGAGGTGTCAACAGTGCCAACAAAGGAAGTCACCGGTGAAGGCTAAGCGTGCAGAGATGGCCCACTGTCAATTTGATGCGCCTATGGAAAGAATTGCAGTGGACATAATGGGCCCACTCCCTGTTTCTAACCGGGGTAAAATATTTTTTATGGTGTCAGAATCGCTGTGGATTCTCCCGTTTTATAAAAAAAAAAAGTGTTGTGCCTTTCAGAGAATTGAGAGAAACAAAGTGTTAGCATCTGTCAAGTCTATTTGTCTGTTAGTCCAGCAGTTCCCCTTTGTCCACATCTAATTTGCATATCCGTTATATATATAGCCGTGGTTCAGCAGTTCTTTTTATATAGGTAAATAAGGACTTCCGTATTTTTTTTTGCAACGCGATATGGTTGAGTGACTGAGGAAGAAATGTAGCGGGAATTTTGAAATAGGACAGAAGCTTGAAGACCGATGACCAAGACGCCGGGCAGCGTTTGCTGCGCGTTTTTTAGGCAATTTTTGCCCATACAATTTTCCGGTTGCTTCTGCGATCATCTAGCTGATGATGAACCGTAAGTTGAAGTTTTATATTATATTATCCCGTTCTTGATTGCGTAGATTTGCAATACATGTGTATTGTACAGGGCCTCGCCCTTATTGCTGGATATATTTAATACACCAAACGAATTTCTCTAGCCGTAGAGTCTAGGTCATTATTTTATGTAGAATGAAATTTTGAAAATTCTCTTTACGGATCTTTAATCATGTTGTTAAATGCATCAAATTGCTTATTCTGTAAATGGGACATTTTCATTTTATAGACGGCTTTTATGGGGCGGATGTTTAATGAGTTGCCGGGAGGCAATACCTTTAGCCACTACCGTTGGAGGGCGCTATTTGCCACTCAGTAGTCAGGCGACACCCCCAAGAAATCAGCCTCGTGTAAAGTAACGGGAGTGACTCAGGCGTTTTACTATACAGTCAAGATTTCAGACCTTGTGGAGATCACATAAATGTGATTTCAGACAGCCAGATTCTTTCGCGATTTTCGCAAGGAACATTTTGAAAAACTGTAGTGTGTGCCGCTCTACTAGAAGTAAGCGACTTTTTTGTCCTAGATGCGGGACCTCAGTGTTCGACACTGACATTTTGAGGGGTGATGTAATTATTTCACCTGCTTTATCATAACGTATTTACGTAGTTTATCTGCGATTGTGTTTTTCCATTAGTTAACCTTGAACTCTTTTGCTGTAACTTTTTTTGCTGGAGTTGCCAATATTTTGTGGGATTGGTGGATTAGTGGATCCCTGCTCAATAATTTAAACATTTACTCACTTGTGAGCCACAAGTCTCATTAAGACTGCCTTTTCCCCAATCAGTTTATATTGTGAAAGTTGTAGCCATTTGTGTGTAGTAATGTTAATCAGTGCGTGTACACTCTACACTCGTACTAGTTATTTCAATAACTTCGTGAATATTCAATATAATTGTAGAGTTGGAATTTTGTACACCAGGCGCTCTTTTAATTCTTCATAACTATTCAATTCTACATAATCGAAGAATAAGAGAATTATGATGGATTTCAGGACTGCTAGATCATCATTCAGCCCGCAGACATAATTATCGTCTAATGGTGTTCATCCTCGCATGCACACTTTCTCCTCCTTGTTCACCCATGAAACTCAGACCAACATGCCACCTTCTGAGGAATAGTACGACTCGAACATGTGCATCTTTGGTGGACACGTCTCTGTGAAATGTACTTGGAAGAAGGCTATGTATGCAGCATTGTCCATCTCATTGAAAAGCATTATTACAATATTAGTGATAATTTTTGGTGTCCTAGCTAGTTTATGTTAAATGAAACTATAAATATGATATTTACAGTGTATGTTTTTGCAACTTACCAAGGTTATCAATTTCTATATCAGTCATGGTGTCTGCAAGATTGTATTTGTTGTGACATTTGGCAAACCTTAAGAGCTGGCGGTACCTGTCTACCACCTCTTGTACTGTGGGTAGCATTTGTGGGTAGCATTTGTGGGCATATCTGTTTTCTCACTAATAGTACTGCATCGTCAGTTTCTCAATGTTTCTAGACTTTGTTAAGAAAAATATAACATTAAGTTGGCACCAAGTCATATTTGCACTAATTTCATATTGAATTAAAAAGGGAAAACGTTCAAACCTTGCAACACTTTATGCACATGATTTCCAACTAAGCTTTTACCATGGTAAGGTTGCCTATGTGACACTTGCCAAAGGACAGACGAGGAAAAGGCTTCTTTGGTGATCAATTCTTTATTAACTGAATATAAAAGGAGAGAAGGAGCGATTAAGATTGCGTCTCCTCTGCTTCGGAATAACTGTGTGTGTAAATTTCTTTAAAATAATCTTTACAAAAGTTACTAAATACACTTATAAATAAATAAGTGAGTGAACGATAAATGCTCTTGAAGTAAAGCAGGTTACAAAATGTAAGATTTAAACCTTTTTAGCGTTTCCCGCCATAAGGTAAGTATCGGCCGCCATCTTGCGGCCGGACCTGGACTAAATATTTTAAAACTAAAATACCCTTTTATAAGACTAAACCTCACAGATATTAATATGAAGTCTACTTAGTAAATATAAAGTAATGTACAAACTTAACTTCGGTGAAATAAGATAAATATAAATAAATAAAATTGTATTTACCTGAATATAAAAGGATAGAAGGAGCGATTAAGATTGCGTCTCCTCTGCTTCGGAATAACTGTGTGTGTAAATTTGGCTCATGTGAGGGCGCAATAGTATTTGGGCTAATTTGCATAAGAAAGGTGATTTAAATGTAACGAAAGGAAAACGGCGGATGGATATCAGAATTAAAGGGAAAGCAATTAAATGAACTAAATAAAGGGGGTAAATATTTGTCTGTCACACCTACATACTCCCATTTGCTTCAGTCTCACATCAAGTAAACTGCGATCGTTGTGAATATATTGATCATTAAATGATTAATATCTTCACAACGATCGCAGTTTACTTGATGTCACTAAATCAAATTTTGATTTAGTGACGCAAACTTGGTTGAACACTAAGTTGAAAACGTTAAAATACGAAGGCCCCAAAAAGCGACATTTGACGTTCTTTGCTGCCGACTGGAAATGTAGTTACGTTTTTCAACATTGAATTTTTCTGAAGTTAATTGTGAAATTTTTTTTTTTTTTTTTAAGAGTATTTATATATAAAAGAGTAGGCTATTTTTATATAAAAGAGTTGAACAAACATTGAAGATCGCCCCAAAATGAGTGGTGGTGCAGCCTTGCCCTATAGTCCCGGATAAAAACTTCTTCGCGCGTTGATAATGTGCGTAATGTTTGGATCTCCGATCGGTTTAGAGAACTTAAACTCGTGTTCCAACCAACAAATGCAACATCTATGATGTGCCTTGTACAGCAGAAGAAGCCATGCTTTTCTTACACTGCGCGTCGCTTGCTCGATTTGTACGGTTTACATTATTTTTTAATTTTATACCCACTATGAGTCACGTGACTCCGGTCGCCGATTGTGTCTATTCACGTCACGCGCCTCTAGCTCTAGCGCAAAGCGTGACGTCAGCTTTCGTTGGTGGCGAATTTTCCCCAGGGGAGGAAGGGTCTCACGTGATCCGAGGCTTGACGCGCATTGTAGGTCATACCATTAATGTGACAAGGCCAAAAAAAATAATAAATAAAAATAAAAAAGCGAAACGGTTCAACATTCAAATTGTCATACCTTTTATCATAATTATTTAAATAACCATTAATAATCACAATGGAAAACACAACTCACATTTTTCAAAATATGTTGTAAAACTGAAAATTTTAATGTAATTTTTTTTACGGAAACTCATAATGAAATGACACCCCTGAATTGCAACAGTGTCAACGAACAGAAGATTCTGTAAAATTTTACCCTCTGACTTTTCCCCCTTAATATGAATAAATAATGTTGATTTACCTTTCAAGAGAGTTTTATGGAAATCTGTCCGTTGACCCATGACGATATTTTGAGATTTCTAACGTATTTGATTCAGAAAATGTTGTCGCCAACCATTATAATACACGTACGTGCACGTATAAGTTTGCAGCGCGCGAGAGAATGTTATTGACGCACACTAGCTATTTGAACAGTGCATTCGTGCTTACACACAGTCAATGTACCCGTCGTCTAGCTATAAGCGCACCACGATGTTCACCACGCGCATCGGCGTTTGCGAATGAGACATGTAGCTGCGTTGGTGGCGCACTTTTGTCCCAACCCTTCCTCCCCCCAGGTCAATGGGTCATCCCGGGTACATAGTACAATTACATGTACAATACAGTACATACACCATCAGCATCAACATACACCATTGCCCCACCAGTGTGGCACGGACACGCCCCCTTGGCCTATCCTTAGCCACACGTTGGTCGTACTTCGGCTAACGGCGGTTTTTTTTCTTCTAAATTCCAGGCGCTAAAATGTACGATATTTGCAACCATTTTGACAGACTAGATACGTTCCTTACATGTGTAACTATCTAGGCGCCCCCCCCCCCCCCAAATGGTGATTTCACTTACATTAAAATTTCGTGACATATAGGCCCGAAAAATTACAAGACGATCGTCATTGTGCAGGTTTCAACGAGGACGGCCATCTTATGTATGAAGAGTGTTGAATGGGAAAACAACTTGTGCGTGCGCGCAACAATTTTACGACGGCTGTTTTATGTATGCACATTTCAGGGTTGCACATGTCGGTAGTCAGAGCATTTTTTGTGCAAAACATGTGATATAACTAATTTAAAAATAAAATATATATAATTAAAATGAAATATTAATAATAAAAATAAATAAATAAAACATGTCCAGTTCCTGGATTCAATGAAAAATTGTAAAAATATTACCTATAGCAGCATAGTGAATGGGGCTCCTGGCTCACTTATTGATTTTTGGATAAAAATGATTTTTCATAAAATCTCAAAAACTTATTTTTTGAGATTTAGAGGCATAGTAGTAGGTTAAAAAGAGCTTTTTATTAAAAAAGTGTTTTTTTGATAAAAATGAGTTTTGCGATTTAGAGGCTATGAGTACGGCTAAGGCTGTAGGGTAAAGGTAGGTTTTTTTAGAAAACAATTTTTTTTTTTTGGCTGGAGCATAGCTTGCGCATGCTGAGAGTTTAAATTAATTTTTTTGTAGACCCCTTTTTAAAAAAAAAATATTGTTTTTAGTACATACAAAATTGAAATAATAAAAAATATTATCTAGTATAATAATAAACGCGAGGATGGATAAAAGTTTGAGAGGAGGAATAGTTATTCCATGTGAATGGCTTTTAGTTGGTAAAAAAAGAAAAGTGTTATAGAATTTCACCAATCTATATATGTCGCAGAACCCGCTGCTATATAGGATTCTAGCCGGCCAATCGTCATCGGGCAAGCTCGGTGGTCGAGAGGTTAAGACGTCTGCACTAGTAAGCAGGAGGTCGTGGGTTCGAATCCCGCCCGAGTCGCCTGTGTGGTTTTTCACAGCACTGA
>CM055825.1:25447952-25469890 GCA_029582265.1 Zoroaster sp. YZ-2022 | reverse complement strand
ATTAAATGAAGTTACTTTGATATCGCATTTTAGCATCGCGGGATTTCAATTTTGTGTACAAAGCAATGGGACATATATTCGCAGGGCTGGGAATTAGGTGAACTGTGCGCAATAACTCCTGATCCCTGCGATTGACGCAAGCAAAATGGTTATTTATCGATGACTAAATTTTAACAATTTAAAATTTATATTTTTATGAAACAACCTTCCTAAAACTACCTATTTTAAATGATAATATATGATTAACAAAATTAATGTTTAGATCGCATTTTAGCATCGCGGGATTTCAATTTTGTGTACAAAGCAATGGGATAATATCTGGGCAGGCTGGGAATTAGGGATGAACCAAGGCACTTCCGATCTCATGAGTTTGACGTGTTAAAATATATTAATGATGACCAAATTTTACCAATTTAAATTTATATTTTTGAGGAGGTCAACCTTCCTAAAATTATATTTTGAACACAAATATTAATGATTAACAAATTAGTTACTTGGATATCGCATTTTAGCATCGCGGGATTTCACCCAGTAATAAAGCAATGGGACATAAATATCTGGGCAGGGCTGGGAATTAGGGATGAAAATCATGTACTTCCTGATTCCTGACATTTGACGTAAGAAAATGGTTATTTTAGTCGATGACTCAAAATTTAATAATTTGCAATTCTATATTTTTAAGGTAAGCTCAAACCTTCCCAAAACTACCTATATTTCTTGAATATAAATATTAATATTAACAAATTAGTTACTTGATATCGCATTTAAATGTGGATTTCAATTTTGTGCACAAAGCAATATATAATCTGGTCAGCTGGGAATTAGGGGGTGAATCAGCACATCCTGATCTCGCGATAATATTTGACGTGTTAAAATGTATAGCGACTAAAATTTCAAATTATATATTTTAAGTGAAGTCAAACCTTCCAAAATTGGTAATTTATTTCAAACATAAAATATTATGATTAACAAATTAGTTACTTTGATATCGCATTTTAGCATCGCGATTTCACTTTTAGTACAAAGCAATACAAATATCTGGCAGGCTGGAAGGAATGAAACTGCGCGTACATCCCTGATCTCTTCGCGATATTTTGACTGGGTTAAAAATGGTTATTTAATATATCATAATCAACAATTTCAAATTCTATATTTTTTAAGGAAGTCAAACCTTCCTAAACTGGCCCATTTCTAAACATAAAATATTATGATTAACAAATAGTTGATATCGCATTTTTATATCGCGGATTTCACTTAGTACAGCAATGGGATATATATATCTGGGCAGACCTGAATTATAGGGGTGAAATCAGCACATCCTCGATCTCGCGATATTTGACGTGTTAAAAATGGTTACTTAATGACTAAAAATTTTAATTTAATTATATATTTTTATGGTGTCACCTTAAATCTACCATTGAACATAAATATAAAGGATTAACAAATTAGGTTACTTGATATCGCATTTTAGCATCGCGGATTTCACCTTAGGTACGCTAAATGGGACATATATATCTGGGTAGGCTGGAATTAAGGAACTAGCGCACATCCCGATCCTCGATATTTGACGTTAAAACTGGTTATTTAATGATGACTAAAATTTTAACAATTTAAAATTTATATTTTATGAAGTCAAACCTTCCAAACTACCTATTTCAGAACACAAATATTAAGGATTAACAAATTAGTTACTTGATATCGCATTTTTAGCATCGTGATTTCTAATTTTGTAATAAAGCAATGGGGACATATATATCTGGGCAGGGCTAATTGGGGTGAAATCATAATATCCCCGATCCGCGATATTTGACGTGTTAAAAATGGTTATTTAATGATGACTAAAATTTTAACAATTTCAAATTCTATTTTAAGGAAGTCAAACCAACCTACCTGGTCTAGTTACTTTTGATATCGTATTTTTAGCATCGCGGATTTACCGCACAAAGCAATGGGGACAAATATCTTAGCAGGGCTGGGAATTAGGGGGATGAAATTGGCACATCCCTGATCTCGATATTTGACGTGTTAAATGGTTTAATGATGACTAAAATTTCAACAATTTAAATTTATATTTTAAGGGAAGCTCAAACCTTCCCAAACCATCACCAGTTTTGAACATAAAATATTAAGATTAACAGCATTATATTCATTTAGCATCGCGGATTTCAATTTTGTGTACAAAGCAATGGGGACATATATATCTGGCAGGCTGGGAATTAGTGAACTGCGCGCACATCCTGATCTCATGATATTTGACGTGTTAAAACTGGTTATTAATGATGACCAAAATTAACACTTAAAATTCTATATTTTGTAAGTCAAACCTTCCTAAACCACTATTTGAACATAAATATTAATGATTAAATTAGTTACTTTGATATCGCATTTTACATCGCGGATTTAATTTGCATGTGCTGGGGACATAAATATCTGCAGGCTGGAATTAGGGATGTTCCCGCGCGCACGACCCCGATCTCGCGATATTTGACGTTAAATGGTTATTTAATGATGGCTAAATTTAACAATTTAAAATTTGGTATTTTTATGTAGTCACCCAAAATACCTATTTCTGAACATAAATATTAAGGATTAACAATTAGTTACTTTGATATCGCATTTTTGTAGATTTCAGTAAAAGCAACAACATATATATATTCACAGGAATTATAGAAATCATACATTATCCTGATCCTCATGATATTTGACGTGTTAAAATATTATTATCGATGACTGTAAAATTTTTAACAACTAATTATTTTACAAGTCAAACCTTCCTAAATCCACTTATTTGAACATAAAATAATAATGATTAACAAATTAGTACTTTGATATCGCATTTTAGTAACGTGGATTTAATTTTGTGTGTACAAAGTAATGGGGACATATATATCTGGCCATGCTGGGAATTAGAATCATGCCACATCCTCATCTCGACATTTGACGTGTTAAATGGTTATTTAATGATGACTAAAATTTAACAATTTAAAATTATATATTTTGGCGAAGTCAAACCTTCCTAAAACTAACAATTTATTTCTGAACATAAAATATTAATGATTAACAAATTAGTTACTGATATCATATTTGCATCGTGATTTCACTGTGTACAAAGCGCCAGATATATATCTGGGCAGGGCTGGGAATTAGGGGGTGAAATCCGTGCGCACATCCCTGATCTCGCGATTTGATGCAAGTTAAAATATTATTTAATGATGATCAAATTTAACAATTTAAATTTATATTTAAGGAAGTCAACCTTCCTAAACCAACACCCATTTAGAACATAAAATATTATGATTAACAAATTAGTTACAAAGACGCATTTTTAGCATCGTGATTTCACCTTGTGTGTGTATGCTAATGGGGACATATATATCTGGGTAATTAAAATCTGCGCGCACATCCCTGATCTCAAGCAAGCGATATTTGATGTTAAAAATGGTTATTTAATGACGACTCAAATTTCATCACTAAATTGTTTTAAGGAACAACTTAAATCATCTACTTGGAATTATTAAGGATTAACAAATTATTACTTTAGATATTTCCATTTTAGCATCGCGGGATTTAATTTTGTAATAAAGCAATGGGACACATATACATTCTGGGCACCTGGGAATTAGGGGGTGAAATCAGCGCACATCCCTGATCTCGCGATATTTGACGTGTTAAACTGGTTATTTAATGCCGAGACTGTACCGCTTTAACAACAATTCTAAATTATATTTTTAAGGGAAGTCAAACCTTCAAAAACTACCTATTTTAACATAAAAATATTATGATCAAATTGAAGTTTATCGCATTTTGTTAACGCGGGATTTCAATTTTTGTGTGTTGTGCCACTGGGGACATTATATATCTGGGCAGGCTGGGAATAGAACTGGCACATCCAGATCTGCTTGACGTGTTAAATGGTTATTTAATGATGACTAAAATTTTCAATTTCAAATTTATATTTTTAAGGGAGTCAACTCAATCTATACCTATTTTAGAACACAAATATTATAGATTAACAATTACTTTGATATCGCATTTTAGCATCGCGGACTTTAATTTTGTGTGTACAAAGCAATGGGGACATAAACTAAGAAGGAATTAGGGGATGAATTATAATATCCCTGATCTCATGATATTTGACGTGTTAAAAATGGTTATTTAATGATGACTAAAATTTCAACAATTTCAAATTTATATTTTTACCCAACCTTCCTAAACCACCCATTTCTGAACACAAAATATTATGATTAACAAATTAGTTACTTGATACGCATTTTTAGCACTGCGGGATTTCACTTCAGGTACGTTAAAATATAGAGAGGCTGGAATTAGGTGAAATCATACATTAATTTGACCCGGCGATAGATGCAAGCAAACTGGTTATTAATGATGACTCAAAATTGTAATACTTAAAATTTATATTTTATGAAGTCAAATCAAACCATCATTGAACATAAAATATTAATGATTAAATAGTTACTTTGATATCGCATTTTTAGCATCATGGGATTTCACCTTGTGTACAAAGCAATGGGGACATAAATATCTGCAGGGCTGGGAATTAGGGGATGAATCATGACCACCCTGATCTCGCGATATTTGACGTAGCAAATGGTTATTTACCGATGGCTAAAATTTAACAATTTAAAATTCTATATTTTAAGGGAAGTCAACCTCCTAAAACTACCTATTTCGAATACAAATAATATGATTAACAACGAAGTTACTTGACACGCATTTTAGCATCGGGGACGTTCTGCATAAAGCAATGGGGATATATATATCTGGGCAGGCTGAATGGGTGAAATCTCGCGCGCATCATCCCTGATCTCGCGGATATTTGACGTTAAAATGTATATTATTTAATGATGATCAAAATTACAATTTTAAAATTATATATTTTTAAGGGAAGTCAAAACCTTCCTAAACCACCTATTTGAACCAAAATAATGATTAACAAATTAGTACTTTGATACCTACTTTTTAGCATCACACCTTGTGTACAGCTACCGGGGACATATATATCCGGCCGCGCTGGAATTAGGGGGTAACCGCGCACATCCCTCGATCCGCGATATTTGACGTTAAAATGGTTATTTAATGATGACTAAATTTAACAATTAAATATATTATGTCGCTCTAAAACTACCACTATTTCTGAACATAAATATTAATGATTAACAAATTAGTTACTTTGATATTTTAGCATCAAATGGGACATATCTGGGCAGGGTTGGGAATTATTAGGGGGTGAAATAAAGTATTATCCTGATCTCGTGATATTTGATGTAAGAAAATGGTTATTTAATGATGCCGATCAAATTAATAATTTAGTAATTAGTATTTTATGAAGTCAAACCTCCTAAACTAACGTCACTCCATTTAATAGTATTAGATTAACAAATTAGTTGTTGATATCGCATTTTTAGCATCGCGGGATTTCACTCAGTACAAAGAACAAAGATATATATTCACAGGGCTGGGAATTAGGGGTAAATCTCATGCACATCCCTGATCTCGAGTTTGGACGTTAAAATGGTTATTTAATGACCAAATGAACAATTTCAAATTTATATTTTAAGGAAGTCAAACCTCCCAAACCACCCATTTCTTAGATAAATATTATGATTAACAAATTAGTTACTGATATCGCATTTTAGCATCGTGATTTCACCCTTGTGTACAAAGCAATGGGGACATACATATTCAACAGACCTGGGGAATTAGGGGTGAAATCAAAAGCACATCCCCGATCTCGCGATATTTGACGTGTTAAAAATGGTTATTTAATGATGACTAAAAATTTTGACAATTTCAAATTTATATTTAAAGTCAACGGTTTCGAACATAAAATATTATGATTAACAAATTAGTTACTTGATATCGTATTTAGCATCGCGGGATTTCAATTTGTATAAAGCAATGGGGACATATATCTAAGCAGACTCAGAATTAGGGGGGTGAAATCAAAGTGCACATCCCTGATCTCATGGATATTGACTTGTTAAAAATGGTTAATAATGATGACCAATTTTACTAACGAAATTTATATTTTAAGGAAGTCAAACTCCCAATTCCACACTATATTTGAACATAAATATTATGATTACTGTAAATTAGTTTTGATACGTATTTTAGCATCGGTGGATTTCAATTTTTGTGTACAAAGCAATGGGGACATATATCTGCAGGCTGGAATTGGGTGAATATGCGTTATCCCTGATCTCGATATTTGACGTGTTAAAAATGGTTATTAATGATGACTAAAATTTAACAATTAAAATTTTATTTTATGTAATAAACCTTCCAAAACTACCTATATTTGAACATATAAAATATTAATGATTAACAAATTAGTTACTTGATATCGCATTTAGCATCGCGGGATTTCAATTTTAGCATGTATAGACTAAGCAGGCTGGGGAATTCTGGGGTGAAATCTCGCGCACATCCCTCGATTCGCGATATTTGACGTGTTAAAATGGTTATTTAATGATGACTAAAATTTCATCACTTGTACTTATATTTTTTATGGAGTCAAACCTTCCTAAAACTACCTATATTTCTGAACATAAATATTAATGATTAACAAATTAGTTACTTTGATATCGTATTTTAAGCATCGTGATTTCACTTTTGTACAAAGCAATGGGGACATAAATGGTCTGGGCAGGGTTGAATTAGATGAAATCACATACACTTCCCTGATCTCATGATACATGGACGTAAGAAATGGTTTAATGATGACCAAAATTTTGCACAATTTAAAATTTATATTTTTTGAGGAGGTCAAACCTCCTAAACTACCTATTTAGAAATATTATTAAATTAACAAATTAGTTACTGATATCTACTTGTATAACGTATTTCGTAATTTGTGTACAAAGCAATGGGGACATAAATATCTGCAGGCTGAATTAGATGACCAGCGCAATTCCCTCGATCTCGCGATATTTGACGTGTTAAAATGGTTATTTAACGATGAGACCAAAATTTTAACAATTTAAAATTTATATTTTAAGGAAACAAACCTTCCTAAACTATCACCTATTTTGAACATAAAATATTATATTGAACAAATTAGTTTACTTTGATATCGCATTTTAGCACGTGATTTCACCTGTGTACAAAGCAATGGGGACACATATATCAAGAAAGGAATTAGGGGTGAAATCATACATCCTCGATTCATGATATTTTGACGTGTTAAAATGTTATTTTAATGACACTAAAATTTTATCAATTTAAAATTTATATTTAAGGAAGTCAAACCTTCTAAACTGCCCATTTTGAACATAAAATATTAATGATTAACAATTACATTTTATCGCATTTTAGTATCGCGTGATTTCAATTTTGTGCCAAAGCAATGGGGACAAATATCTTGGGCAGGTCTGGGAATGAGGGGGATGAAACTCATACACATCCCTGATCTCAAGATATTTGACGTGTTAAAAATGGTTATTTAATGATGACTAAAATTTTAACAATTTAAAATTATATATTTTATGAAGTCAAACCTTCCTAAAACTACCTATTTGAATATAAAAGATAAGACATCAAATTAGTTACTTGATATCGTATTTTAGCATCGCGGGATTTAATTTGTGTATGAAGTGAATGGGACATATATATCTGTAGGCTGGGAAATTGCGCGCACATCCCTGATCTCATGACATTTGACGTGTTAAAAATGGTTTAATGATGACTAAAATTTTAATAATTAAAATTTATATTTTAAGGTAAGTCAAACCTTCAAACTACCTATTTCTGAACATAAATATTAATGATTAACAAATTACATGATATCGCATTTAGCAGCGGATTTGCAATTTGTGTACAAAGCAATATATCTGGGCATGAATTAGGGGTGAAATTGCAAGTACACATCCCTGATCTCGCATACGGACGTGTTAAAATGGCGACGATGACTAAAATTTAACAATTAAAATTTATATTTTTAAGGGAGGTCAAACCTTCCTAAAATACCTATTTGAACATAAAATACATAATGATTAACAAATTAGTTACTTTGATATTTACTTTTTGTTATATCGCGGATTTCAATTTGTGCAAAGGACATAATATTCACAGGGTTAAATTAGGGGGACAAAATTCGCAAGGCACTTCCCTGATCTCGCGATATTTGACGTGTTAAAATGGTTATTAATGATGACTAAAATTTTAACAATTTAAAATTTATATTTTTGAGGAGGTCAAACCTTCCAAACTACTCTATTTAAACATAAATATTAATGATTAACAAATTAGTTACTTTGATATCGCATTTTACATCGCGATTTCAATTTTGTGCACAAAGCAATGGGACATAAATATTCGCAGGGTTGAATTAGATGAACTGCGCGCACTTCCTGATCTCATGATATTTGACGTGTGTTAAATGGTTATTTAATGATGACTAAAAATTTTAACAATTTAAATTATTATTTTTGCTAAGTCAAACCTTCCCAAACCACTCATATTTGAACATAAAATTAATTAACGATTAAAATTAGGTTACTTGATATCGCATTAGCATCGCGGATTTCAATTCTGTGTGTTGAAGCACGGGACATATATCTGGTCAGCGCGGGGAATTTTAGGGGTGAAATTCGCGCGCACATCCTCGATCTCATGATGGACGTGTTAAAATGGTTATTTAACGACGACTAAAATTTCAATCAATTTAAAATTATATATTTAAGTGAAGTCAACCTGCACTATTTCGGAACATAAAATATTACATTAACAAATTATTACTTTGATTATCGCATTTTTAGCATCGCGGGATTTTACCTTTGTGTGTACAAAGCAATGGGGGACACAAATATCTGGCAGGGTCAGAATTACGGGGACGAAATCCGCGCGCAATATCCCCGACCGCGATATTTTGACGGTTAAAATGGTTATTAATGATGACCACCTAATCAAATTTATTATTTTTGGCGAAGTCAAACCTTCCTAAACTATCTATTTCTGAACATAAACACAGGATTAACAAATTGTTACGTTGATATCGCATTTCTTAGTATCGCGAGTCTTACCTGCAGGTGCTGGGGATATATATATCTGGGCAGACCTGGGAATTTTGGGAAGAAATTGTGCGCGCGCACACTCCCTTTGATCTCGCGATGAGTCGGACGTGTTAAAAATAATATTTTAATGATGACTTAAATTTTAACAATTTAAAATTATATATATTTTAAGGGAAGTCAAACCTTCCTTAAACTACTCATTTTTAGGAACATTAAAATATAAAGCGATTAACAAATTAGTTACTTTGATATCGCATTTTTAGCATCAGGTGGGATGCTAGTTTCAGTACAAAGCACCGGGGACATGACTGCAGGGGCTGAACAAGGAACTGCACATCCTCGGATCTCATGATATTTGGACGTGTTAAACTGGTGTTATTTAATGATGACTAAAAATTTTAACAATTTAAAAATTATTTTATGAAGTCAAACCTTCCTCAAAACTACCTTATCGAAATTATAAAATATTAAGGATTAACAAATTCAATATTTTTGATACGCATTTAGCATCGCGGGATTTCAATTTCTTGTGCACAAAGGTCGGGGATTATATACCGCAGGCTGGAATTAGGGTGAAATCTCGCATCCCCATCATGACATTGACGTGTGTTAAAATGGTTATTTAATGGATGACCAAATTTAACACCTCAAATTTATTTCTTAAGGAAGTCAAACCTTCCCAAATCACCTATTTGAACATAAATATTAAGGATTAACAAATTAGTTACTTTGATTACCGCATTTTTTAGCATCGCGGGATTACAATTATTTGTACAAAGCAATGGGGACATAACGCCTGGGCAGGCTGGGAATTTAGGGGGACGAGTCTGGCGCGCAATATCCCTCGATCTCATGATATTTGACGTGTTAAAATGGTTATTTAACGATGACTAAAATTTCAACAATTTTCAATTTATATTTTTATGAAGTCAAACCTTCTCAAAACTATCATTTCTCAGAAACATAAATATTATGATTAACAACACAGTTACTTGACACGCATTTTTAGCATCGCGGGATTTTAATTTCAGGTACAAAGCAATGGGGACATATATTGGGCAGGGTCAGAACAAGAAATCCGCGCCAAGCACATCCCCGATCCATGATATTTCCGGACGCGTTAAAACTGTTGGCTTAATGACGACCAAAATTGTAACAAATTTAAATCTATATTTTAAGGGAAGTCAAACCTTCCTAACCACCTATTTTAGAACACAAAATATTAATGATTAACAAATTAGTTGTTTTTGATATCGCATTTTACATCGTGATTTCACCCCTGTGTACAAAGCAATGGGACATAAATATCTGCAGGCTGTAGTCTGGGATGAAATCTTTGCAAGTAATGAATTCCTGATCTCGCGATATTTGGACGTGTTAAAAATGGTATATTATTAATGATGGCTAACTTAACAATTTAAAATTTATATTTTTAAGGAAGTCAAACTCAAACCACTATTTAATAAATATTATGATTAACAAATTAGTTACTTTTGATATCGCATTTTAGCATCAGATTTCTAATTAGGTACAAAGCTAACATATATATATCTGGGCAGGCTGGAGTGGTGAAATCATGCCGCACATCCCTGATCTCGCGATATTTGACGTGTTAAAAATGGTTATTTAATGATGACTAAATTTTAATAATTTAAAATTATATTTTAAGGGAAGTCAACCTTCCTAAAACTACCTATTTCTGAACATAAAATAATAATGATTTACAAATTAGTACTTTGATATCGCATTTAGCATCGCGGGATTTCACCTTGTACAAAGCAATGGGGACATATATATTCGCTGTGCTGGGAATTAAATCTCGCGCGCACACATCCCTGATCTCGCGATATTGACGTGTTAAAATGGTTATTTAATGATGACTAAAATTTTAATAATTTAAATTATATATTTAGAAGTCAAACCTTCCTCAAAACTACCATTTGAACAAATATTAATGATTAACAAATTAGTTACTTTGATATCGCATTTAGCATCGCGGGATTTAATTTTGTGTACAAAGCAATGGGGATATATACTGGCAGGCTGGAATTAAAGAAATCTGTGCGCACATCCCGATCTCGCGATATTGACGTTAAAATGGTTATTTAACGATGACTAAATTTTATCAATTTAAAATTATATTTTTATAAGTCAAACCTTCCTAAACTACCCATTTTGAAACATAAAATATTATTATGATTAATAAATTAGTTACGTTGATATCGCATTTTAGCATCGCGGGATTTCAATTTTGTGTACAAAGCAATGGGGACACATATATATTAAGCAGGGTCAGAATAAAGAAACTGCCACATCCCTGATCTCGCGATATATTTGACGTGTTAAATGGTTATTTTATAATGATGACTAAAATTTTAACAATTTCAAATTATATTTTAAGGGAAGTCAAACTTCCTAAACCATCATTTCTGAACATAAATAGATTAACAAATGGTTACATTGATAATGTACTTTTAGCATCGCGATTTCAATTTTGCAGGTACAGCAATGGGGACATATCCAAGCAGACCTGGGAATTATTAGGGGGAAATCAGCACATCCCCTGGATCTCGCGATATTTGGACGTTAAACTGGTTATTTAATGATGACTAAAATTTTAACAATAATTTAAATTTATATTTTAAGGGAACAAACCTTCCTAAAACTACCTATTTTTAGAATATAAATATTATGATTAACAAATTAGTTACTTGATATCGTGTATTTTAGTATCGCGGGATTTTAATTTAGGTACAAAGCAATGGGGACATATATCTGGGCAGGGTTGAATTAGGGGGTGAAATCTCGCGCGCACATCCCTCGATCCTCGCGATATTTGACGTGTTAAATGGTTATTTAATGATGACTAAAATTTAACAATTTCAAATTTATATTTTTAAGGAAGTCAAACCTTCCCAAATTCACCTATTTTGAACATAAAATATTAAGGATTAAATTAGCATTTAGATATCGCATTTTTAGCATCGGATTTCAATTTTGTGTACATGCCATAATGATAACATCTGGGCAGGCTGGGAATTAGATGAAACTACAGCAATATCCCTGATCTCGCGATATTTGACGCAAGTTAAAAATGGTTATTAATGATGACCAAAATTTCAACAATTTCAAATTTATACTAAGGAAGTCAACCAACCACTACTTGAACATAAAATATGATTAACAAATTACGCTTTGATATCGTATTTAGCATCGTGATTTAATTTGTGCACAAAGCAATGGGACATATATATCTGTGGGCTGGGAATTGGGTGAAATCATGCTACATCCCTGATCTCGCGATATTTGACGCAGTTAAACTGGTTATTTAATGTGATGACTAAAATTGTAAATACCTAAAATTTATATTTTATGAGCCAAACCCTTCCCAAAACTAATTTATTTTGAACACAAACAGTTAATGATTAACAAATTAGTTACTTGATCGCATTTCTTTAGCATCGTGATTTCAATTTTGTAATAAGCAATGGGGACATAAATATTCGGGCAGGGCTGAATTAGATGAAATTGCAAGCATCGACCCTGATCTCGCGATATTTGACGCAAAAGTTAAAATGGTTATTTAATGATGGCTAAATTTTAACAATTTAATTTATATTTAAGGGAAGTCAAACCTTCCTAAAACTACTACCTATTTTTGAACATAAATGAGTTATATTTAACAAACAGTTACTGATACCCATTTTTAGCATCAGATTTCAATTTTGTGTACAAAGCAATGGGACATATATATCTGGGCAGGGCTGAATCATGGGTGAAATCTCGCGCACATCCCGATCTCATGATATTGACGTGTTAAAAATGGTTATTTAATGATGATCAAAATTTTAACAATTTAAAATTATATTTAAGGAAGTCAAACCTTCCTAAAACTACCATTTCGAACAAATAATAATGATTATCAAATTAGTACTTTGATATCGCATTTTTTAGCATCGCGGATTTCCAATTTTGTGTAACAAAGCAATGGGGACATATATATTCCCAATAGCGCTGGAATTAGAGAAACTGGCACACCTGATCTCAAGATATTTGACGGTTAAAATGGTTATTTAATGATGACTGGTAAATTGCAATAATTTAAATTATGATATTTTAAGGGAATAAACCTTCCTAAACTACCTATTTTGAATATAAAATATTAATGATTAAACAGTTACTTTGATATCGCACGCCATAATGCGGATTTAATTTTAAATAAAGCAACAGACATATATATTCGTAGGCTGGGAATTGGGGTGAAATCAGGCACACATCCTTGGATCTCGATATTTGACGTGTTAAAATGGTTATTTATCGATGACTAAAAATTTTAACAATTTAAAATTTATATTTTAAGGGAAGTCAAACTTTAAACTACCTATTTTCTGAACATAAAATACAAGGGATTAACAAATTAGTTACGTTGATATCGCAGTTTGAGCCTCGCGGGATTTCACCCCAGGTACAAAGCACAGACATATATCTGGGCAGGGCTGAATTAGGGGTGAAACTGCGCATATCCTCGATCCGAGTTTGACGTGTTAAAAATATTATTTAATGATGACTAAAATTTCATCATTTCAAATTTATATTTTATGAAGTCAAACCTTCCAAAATCACCATTTAGAACATAAAATATGATTAACAAATTGTTACTTTTGATATCGCATTTCAGCATCGTGATTCTACCTGTGTATTAAAGCAATAGACATATATATTCAAGACCTGGGAATTAGGGGGTGAATTGCAGCATATCCTCGATCCGCGATATTTGATGTATAAAATATATTTAATGATGACCAAATTTTTGACAATTTCAAATTATATTTTTATGGTGTCAAACCTTCCTAACCTGTCTATTTTGAACATAAAATATTATGACTAACAAATTAGTTACTTGATATTTACTTTTAGCATCGCGGGATTTCAATTTTTGTGTACAAAGCAATGGGACATATATATCTGGGCAGACCCAGAATTAGGGGTGAAATTCACAAAGCACATATCCCTTGATCTCATGATATTTGACTTGTTAAAATGGTTATTTAATGACTGCAATTTTGACAATTTAAAATTGACATGATAAAGTCAAACCCTCCAATCACATTTATTTCGAATAAAGGACAGATTAACAAATTATTACTTGATATCGCAGTATTTAGTACATCGCGATTTCACCTTAGTACAAAAGCAATGGGACATATATTCAAGCAGGGTTGAATTGGGTGAGAAATACATCCCTCGATCTCGCGATATTTGACGTTAAAATGAAGATGAATGATGACTAAAATTTTAACACTTAAAATTCTATATTTATAAGTCAAACCTAAAACTACCTATTTCTGTCACAGCCATTTAATTAGTTACTTTGATATCGCATTTTTAGCATCATGGATTTTCACCCAGTACAGCAATGGGGACATACCTGGGCAGGGTTGGAACAGCGTGCGCACATCCCTGATCTCGCTATATTGGACGTTAAAATGGTTATTAATGATGACCAAAAATTTTAATACTTAAAATTTAGTGATGCAGGAGGTCAGCCTTGCATACCTACTTCTGAACATAAAATATTAATGATTAAATTAGTTACTTGATATCGCATTTTTAGCATCGCGGATTTCACCCAGGCACAGCTAATGGGGACAAACATTCAGGCATGGGGAATTGGGATGAACTTCATGCCACTGATCTCAAGACATTTGACGTGTTAAAAATGGTTATTTAATGATGACTAAAATTTAACAATTTAAATTTGGTATATTTTGAGGGATAAACCTTCCAAAACTACCTATTTCTTAGAACAATATTAATGATTAACAATTAGTTACTTTGATATATCGCATTTTTAGCATCGTGATTTACCTTTGTGTACAAAGCAATGGGGACATAAATATCTGGGCAGGGTTGGGAATTAGATGAAATCTCGCGCACTTCCCTGATCTCATGATATTTGACGTAAGAAATGGTTATTTAATGATGACTACCTTAATACTTAAAATTATATTTTATGTAAGTCAAAATCCTCTTTAAACTAATGGCTTTGAACATAAATAATGATTAACAAATTAGTTACTTTGATATCGTGCTTATATCGCGGGATTTCAATTTTGTGTACAAAGCACAGACATATATATATCTGGTCGCTGGAATTAAAATTGCACACATCCTGATCTCGCGATACTAGACGTGTTAAAAATGGTTATTTAATGATGACAAAATTTTAACAATTTAAAATTATATTTTAAGTGAAGTCAAACTCCTTAAAACTACCTATTTGAACATAAATACATAGATTAAATTAGTTACTTGATATCAGCATTTAGCATCGTGATTTAATTTTGTGTACACAATGGGGACATAATATCTGCAGGGCTGGGAATTACGGGATGAAATTCGCGCAATATCCCTGATCTCGCGATATTTGACGGTTAAAAATGGTTATTTAATGATGACTGTACCAATACCAAATTCGTTTTAAGGAAACAAACCTCCTAACCACCCATTTCAATATAAGGATTAACAAATTAGTTACGTTGATATCGCATTTAGCATCGCGGATGATTTCAATTTGTGCGTTTCAGAATTAGGGGGTGAAATTCACAAGACATCCTGATCTCGCGATACGACGGTTAAACTGGTTATTTAATGATGACTAAAATTTACCACTTAAAATTTATATTTTATGTAGGTCAAACCTTCCGAACCACCTATTTCTGAACATAAACATGAACAACAAATTAGTTACACGACATCCCATTTTTAGCATCGTGATTTCACCCAGGCTGTGCCAATGGGGACATATATTCAAGCAGGGCTGGAATTAGGGGGTGAAATCTCATACGCACATCCCTGATCTCATATGATATTGACGTTAAAATGGTTACTTAATGACACTAAATTTTAACACTCAAATTTACATTTTAAGGGAACAACCTCCAATCTACCTATTTTAACATAAAATATTAAGGATTAACAAATTAGTTATTGATACTACCAGATCATGGATTTTCCACTTGTGTACAAAGCAACAGACATAAATATTGACTAGGGGATGAAATCATACATCCCTTGATCTGATATTGACGGTAAAAGAAATAGTTTAATGATGACTAAACATCAATTTATATTTTATGAAGTCAAACTCAAAACTACCCATTTCTCAGAAATATAAAGACATGGATTAAACAGCGCTTTGATAATGCATTTTTAGCATCGCGGGATTTACCTTTGTGTACAGCAATGGGGACATATCAAGACTGGGAATTAGGGGGGGGCAACCAAAAGTATTATCCTGATCTCGCGATATTGACGTAATAAAATGGTTATTTAATGATGACTGTAATTAATAATACTTAAATTATATTTTTACAAGAATAACTTCCAATCACCTATTGAACATAAATATTAAGGATTAACAAATTAGTTATCGTTTTGATATCGCATTTTTAGCATCGCGGGATTTACCTGGTGCAGCAATGGGGACATATATCTGGGCAGGCCAGAATTAGAAATTGCGCGCACATCCTGATCTCGGCGCGATATTTGACGTGTTAAACTATTAATGATGACTAAAATTGTAACACCTAAATTTATATTTTAAGGGAACAAACCCTCCTTAAAACTATTTGAACATAAATATACGATTAACAAATACACATTTTTGATATCGTATTTTTAGCATCGTGATTTCAATTTTATAAAGAATAGATGCAATATCTGGGCAGGACAAATTGGGATGATGTATCGACCCCGATCTCAAGATGCAGTTAAAATATTATCGATACAAATTTTAACAATTAAAATTCTATATTTTTAAGGAAGTCAACCTTCCTAAAACTACCTATTTCATCATAAAATATTAATATGATTAATAAATTAGCATTGATATCGCATTTAGCATCGGGGATTTACCAGGTAACAGTTAGCGGGGGATATATATATTCGCGGGCTGAATTATAGAAATTGCGCGCACATCCCTGATCCGATATTTGATTGTTAAAAATGGTTATTAATGAGACTAAAATTTTAACAATTTAAATTATATATTTTTTATAAAACAAACCTCCTAAACTACCCATTAGAACACGAAAGAATATCAATAAATTAGTACCTTTGATATCGCATTTTAGCATCGCGGGATTTCACCTTGCACAGCTAATGGGGGACATATATATTCAATAGCTGGGAATTAGGGGGGGGTGAATATGCACATCCTGATCCTTATATTTATCGTTAAAATGTTATTTAATGATGACTCAATTTAATAATTTAAAATTATATATTTTTATGTCAAACCTCCTAAAAACTATATCTATTTCTGAACATAAAATATTATGGGATTAACAAATTAGTTACTTTGATATCGATTTTGAAGAGATCAGGATCACCTGTGTACAAAGCAATGGGGGAGATATCCTAGGGCAGGTTGGAATTAGGGGGTGAATCAGATCCCATCCTTCATATTTGACGTTAAAATATTAATACACTAAAATTAACAATTTAAAATTATTTTTAAGGAAGTCAAACCTTCCTTTAAAACTACCATTTCTGAACATAAATATTATGATTAACAAATTAGTTACTGATATCGCATTTATCGCGGGATTTCACCTTGTGTACAAAGCAATGGGACATATCTGCAGGTTGAATTGGGGGGTGAAATCTCGCGCTAATATCCCTGATCTCGCGATATTAGACGTGTTAAAATGGTTATTTAATGACTAAAATTTTAAATTTCAAATTTATATATTTTAAGGAAGTCAACCTCCAAACTACCCATTTTTAATATAAAATATTATGATTAACAAATTAGTTACTTTTGATATCTACTTTTGAAGATCGCGGGATTTCAATTTTTGTGTACAAAGCAATGTATATACATCAAGGATCAATTAGGGGGTGGAATCAGCATCCTGATCCGCGACATTTGACGTGTTAAAATGGTTGTTTAATGACTAAATTTTGACATCAAATTTATTTTAAGGAAGTCAAACTTCCTAACTACCTATTTCTGAACACAAATATTAAGATTAATAAATTGTTATATTTTGATATCGCATTTCTTAGCATCGCGGATTTAACTCTGCACAAAGCAATGGACATATATATCTGGGCAGACCTGAATTAGGGGGTGAAAGGCATCCCTGATCTCGCGATATTTGACGTGTGTTAAAATGAAGTTAATATTAATGATGACAAAATTTTAACAATTTAAATTATATATTTTATGGAAGTCAACCTTCCAATCATTCTTATTTCTGAACATAAAATATGATTAAATTAGTTACTTTTGATATCGCATTTTTAGCATCGGTGATTTTAACTCTAGGTAAATAAAGTACTGGACATAAATATTTGGGCAGGCTGAATTAGGATGAAATCATACACTACCCTGATCTCGAGATACTGATGTTAAAATGGTTATTTAATGATGACTAAATGTAATAATTGCACTTATTTTAAGGGAAGTCAGCCCTAAAACTACCTATTTAAACATAACACACGATTAACAAATTGCCACGGTATCGCATTTAGCATCGTGATTTCAATTTTGTGTACAAAGCAATGGGGACATATATCTGGGCAGACCTGGGAATTAGGGGGTGGAAATCAAAGCAATATCCCTTGATCTGATATTTGACGTTAAAATGGTTATTTAGATGACTAAAATTTGTAACAATTTAAAATTTGAGTATATTTTTAAGGAAGTCAAACCTTCTAAATCTACCTACTTGAACATAAAATATTGGGATTAACAATTAGTTACTTTGATATCGTATTTTATATTCTATTTCACTTATAAAGCATCAGATATAAATATTCAAGCAGGGTTGGAATTAGGGGATGAAATCATGCTAATATCCCTGATCTCAAGATATTTGATAAAATGGTTATTTAATGATGACCAAAATTTTTAACAATTTCAAATTATATATTTTTATGAAGTCAAACCTTGCAATTCCACTATTTAAGAACATAAAGACATATTGCACAATTTAAGTTACTTTGATATCAGTATTTTAGCATCGCGGATTAATTTGTGTAACAGCAATGGGGACATATTCAAGTAGGCTGGGAATTAGGGGTGAATTACAAGTAATATCCCTGATTCGCGATATTTGACGTAAAGGTATTATTAATGATGACTAAAATTTTAACACGAAAATTATATATATTATAAGTCAAACCTTCCCAATCTACTATTATTTCGAACACAAAATACGGCATTGTCAACACATTGATATCGCATTTTGCATCGCGGGATTTTCAATTTTGTGTACAAAGCAATGGGGACATATCTGGGCAGGGCTGAATTGGGTGAACCGCGCGCACATCCCTGATTCATGATATTTGACGTGTTAAAATGGTTATTTAATGATGACCAAAAATTTTGACAATTTCAAATTTATTTTTATGAAGTCAAACCTTCCTAACCACCTATTTGAACATAAAATATTATGATTAATAAATTGTTATTTTGACGTATTTTAGCATCATGGATTTTGTACTTTGTGTACAAAGCAATGGGACATATATTTTCTGGGCAGGGGAATTAGGGGTGAAATTCGGCACATCCCTGATCTCGCGATATTTGACTGTTAAAAATGGTTATTTAATGATGACTAAAATTTTAACAATTTAAAATTTATATTTTAAGGAAGTCAAACCTTCCTAAAACTACCTATTTCTGAACATAAAATATTAAAGGGATTAACAAATTAGTTACTTTGATATCGCATTTTAGCATCGGGGATTTCAATTTTGTAAAAGGGACATATATATCTGGGCAGGCTGGGAATAGGTATGAAATGCGCGCACATCCCCGATCTCGCGATATTTGAGTGTTAAAATGGTTATTTAATGATGACTAAAATTTTAACAATTTAAAATTTATATTTTAAAGGGGAAGTAAAACCCTTTCCTAAAACTACCTATTTCTGAACATAAAATATTAATGATTAACAAATTAGTTACTTTGATATCGCATTTTTAGCATCGCGGGATTTCAATTTGTGACAAAGCAATGGGACATAAATATCTGGGCGGGGCTGGGAATTAGGGGATGAAATCTGCGCGCAATATCCCTGATCTCGCGATATTTGACGTGTTAAAAATGGTTTTTTAATGGTGACGAAAATTTAACAATTTAAAATTTATTTTTAAGGGAAGTCAAACCTTCCAAAAACTACCTATTTCTGAACAAAAAATATTAATTATTAACAAATAAGTTACTTAGATCTCGCATTTTTAGCATCGCGGGAGTTCAATTTTGTACAAAGCAATGGGGAATATATATCTGGGCAGGCTGGAATTAGGGTGAAATCGCGCGCAAATCCCTGATCTCGATATTTGACGTTTTAAAAAATGGTTATTTAATGATGACTAAAATTTTAACATTTAAAATTTATATTTTTAAGGGAAGTCAAACCTTCCTAAAACTACCTATTTCGAACATAAAATATTAAGGATTAACAAATTAGTTACTTTGATATCGCATTTTAGCATCGCGGATTTCAATTTTTTTACAAAGCAATGGGGACATAATATCTGGGCAGGCTGAATTAGGGGGAAATTCGCAATCCCGATCTCGCGATATTTATGAAAATGGTATTAAAACTAAAATTTAAATTTAATTATTTAGGTCAAACCTTAAACCCCATTTAACATAAATATTAAGGATTAACAAATAGTTACTTTGATATCGCATTTTAGCATCGTGATTTCAATTTGTACAAAGCAATGGGGACATATATCTGGCGGGCTGGGAATTAGGGGTGAAATCGGCATATCCCTGATCTCGCGATATTGACGTGTTAAAATTTATTTAATGATGACTAAATTTAACAATTTAAATTATTTTTAAGTCAAACCTAAACCCCATTTCGAACATAAAATATGATAAATTGTTTAATCGCATTTTGCATCGCGGATTTAAATTTTAAAGCAATGGGGAATAATATCTGGGCAGGTGGAATTAGGGTGAATTCCCACATCCCGATCTCGATATTACGTGTTAAAAGTTATTAAGATGACAAAAATTTAACAAAATTATATTTTTAAGGGAAGTCAACCTTCCAAAACACCATTTTGAATAAAATATTAAGATTAACAAATTGTTACTTGATATCGCATTAGAGGGATTTCCCCGGTCAAGCAGGGGAATAATATTCGAGGTGGTTTAGATGAATTACCGATCCGGATATTTGACGTGTAAAAATGTTATTTATGATAAATTTAACAATTTAAAATTTATATTTAAGGAAGTCAAACCTCCAAAACTATATTTCTGAACATAAATTTTGATTAACAAATTAGTTACTTTGATACGCATTTTAGCATCGGATTTCAATGTACAAAGCAATGGGAATAATTCGCAGGCTGGAATTAGGGGTGAAATTGCGAATCCTGATCTCGATATTTGACGTTAAAATGGTTATTAATGATGACTAAAATTTAAAATTAAAATTTATTTTTAGGAAGTCAAACCTTCCAAACTACCTATTTCTGAACATAAAATATGATTAACAAATTAGTTACTTGATATCGCATTTAGCATCGCGGATTCAATTTGTGTTAAAGCAATGACATATATCTGGCAGCTGGAATTAGGGAATATGCACATCCTGATCTCCGATATTTGACGTGTTAAAATGGTTATTTAATGATGACTAAAATTTTAAAAATTTTAAAAAATTTATTTTTAAGGGAAGTCAAACCTTCCTAAAACTACCTATTTCGAACATAAAATATTAAGGATTAACAAATTAGTTACTTTGATATGGGTTTTTAGCATCGCGATTTCAATTTTGGTACAAAGCAATGGGGACATATATCTGCAGGGGGGAATTAGGGGTGAAATCCGGCCAACCCCGATCCCCGATATTTGACGTTTTAAAATTG